>JAQQAE010011008.1:0-10533 GCA_029823295.1 Pseudamia nigra | reverse complement strand
AGCAGCTCTGAACACAGATTGTGGAGAGACACAGTTAAGATGCTGTCATGTATGTGAAACTACTACATTTTGGACTCGTACAGGTATCTTCTAAATTGACGACATATATGTAAATAGTGGCACAATTCAGTCTGGATCAGAAAACCATCTGCCACTTGCCATTAACTGTAATTTTTCTGGCAAAGTGAGGTACCACGAGTCAGCCAGCAGAAGGGGTGAGACTTGGGCACTCTATGACAGCGATCACAAAATGAAGAAAGAGAAAGAAACCACAAAGGGGTAAAAAAAATGTTAGCCTCACAAAATCAACAGATGTTCAACGTTTGGGACCATTTCCAGCTACACAAACTTGAAAATGCTGGTACCGTGTGTCTGCTGTAAAACCCAACTAGTATGAAATCAATGCTTCAATATCGCACCAGAAAGCAACCAATCTACACCTGCCATTCACAAAATGAACCCGACCACAGGCAACATTAACATCAACACTTCGCTTAAATTCATATATTTGTGCTAACACTGTAGACAGTATATATTAAGAGCAGTTTATCCACAGCATTTTACAGAGAGTGTTGCATTATGAGTTGTTGTTGTTAGTATTATGTTAGCAGGGATATTTATGTCCTTTTCCACTGATTCTATAGTACGTTACTTAAATCTCAGCAGTGTAAGTGTTGGGTTTATCCATGTTTTCACATGCTGACTGCAGAAATATAGAATCTACATTTGTCAAACAGTCTGATAAATTAGCTGCAGTATTTCAAAGAATTGTTGGTGTCTCTCACACACCATCTTCCTTCTTGGTGATGTATAAAATCACCAGAAAGAAAAAAAATCCCCAGATAAATGCATCAATCAAATAGAGAAGGTGTATTCACATCAGTCTGTTTGCTGTGTGTAGGCCTCTAGGCCAAACCTTCAACACAGATATTAATTTACATTAACAGTACAAGATTAATAGCTTAAATATTAATCATCTTCAGAATATAATAGGGCACTGACATACAATTGGTATTGCAGACACTGTGACATAGGTATAGTTTAAGCAGTGATTTTTTTTTTTTGAAGAAATCATTTTTTAATATTTTCATATATACTGTTGCTCTTCAAACAGCCTAAAGTATGCCTTACTGTATTTTTTAATTAATCAAACAAATAGTAGTTAGAGCACTCCATTTCTAAAATAATCAATAGCTGCCGCCCCCTACTGTTTACTCACGGTCCGGGTGTTCATAAGGCAGCCAGTGGTGCTTGTTGCTGTGAAGTTCAAAGCGAGGGTCCCAAGCATGACACTGCTCCTCTCGCGGGTCACTGTAGATATCTTCACACTCGTTGGTGTTGCACATCTGGAACTGGTATGTGGCCCCCATGCAGGTTCGCCCTCCATTGGCTGGTCTGGGAGGATGGGAAGGTAGAGTATGCATTTATGTTTTCATCCACTGAAATGTTTGCTAAATGTGCAATAAGAGGGTTTTTTTTCTGTGTCCATAATTTTGCTCATTTATGAGCTCAATTCTGGGAACTGTGCTTTTTTCTCTCTCTTCCTAGTGTATCTACCCCCCCCCCCTCACTTTTCCCCCAACTGTATGAGGCGCCTGTCGGCTGCTGTGTCATTTTGGAGCGCTTTAACATGGGCGCACCTTAATGTCAAGTAAAATTCCTTGTACAGTATGTGTATGCATGCTTGGCAATAAAGAACATTTTGATTCTGATTCTGAAATGTGTGGTATGCTCTAAAACACACGGCCTGTTAGCAGAAATAGCGGGCTAGAAATGATTCATTTTACAGAATCCTGATCAAGATCTACTAAATTGTTAATGAAGCAAATTGTCTCTGCAATTATCACTCTCAGGCATCAGTGCAACAGATGAAAGAGACTGGGTGTTAAAACTCATGTTGCGGTATGAGGTCTGCTAAAACAAATTTAGGGCTTTTGCCTAATTAAGCACAAGCTAAAAACTTGCAACCTCTGCATTTTTTTAAACACACATATATGACACACTGGTAAGGCTGGACAATAACAATGATTTTACTCAATATCAACATAATTTCCTCATAAATGTTTGATATAATTTCAGTGTTTAGGTAGCACACCAAAACAAATGAGCATGTTGCAGATCAGCAGAGGGTCTCAAAATAGTAGAGTACCATCCTCTCATGAATATGAAAAAGACAGAAACGGGGGCGAGGGTCAGTATGTTGATGAACAAGAAGAAGATGATGATGGTGATGAAGAAGAAGATGAGTATGTTGAAGAAGACTTAGAAGTAGAAGAATATGAAGAAGATCGGTAAGTTGAGGAAAAATGCCAATATGCTGTATTCTTTCTAGTGAATCGCCTTATTTGTGAGATGTTGCCTGTTCAGCAAAAGAAGAGTTTTAAACCTCAGGTAAACAGCTTTCACTCAGGAGCACAGCCTCTAAATGTAATAAGTCATTGATCCTGATAATGATCAATTCCAACTCTTATGAAAATGTTGTATAAAATTTCTGCCTTTACACACGGTGATTACACTTCGTACCTTGGATTGTCACAGTCGCGTGTGCGAAACTGTACTCCTCCACCACAGGTGCGGGAGCACTGACCAAACTCACTCCATGAACCCCAGTTTCCATCTTGCTTGATAATGTCAGGGGTCAGCCAGATGCAGTGACCTTTAAAGCAATGCTGAAACAGATTATGAATAAGAGAGTTACTTTTAGACAGATTGTGTGAGACAGATGGAATGAGTGTCTTTGTGGTTCAGAAGTACCTTCCCATTTCCACACATGGTGCCATCAATGGGTGGTCCTTTCTTGGTCTTGCAAAAGAAGGGATTGTCTGGGTGGCTACACCACAGCTGCTTACATGGGTCAAAGGTGCGATACTGCAGGACACAGAAAAAGGTCTTCTTACAACAAAAAGCATCCAGTACACACACAAGTTAGCAGACTGACCTTCAACGACATAACTCAACCATCATAAAACAGCTTGAATGACTCAACACTGAAAATAGAAAATAAAAATAGAGATGAGAAGAGAGATATCACAACAATAACCACAACAGTGTTTTACCCAACAATAGCAACACCAACCCTTTGCTGAGTCACTGCACTGTACACTACGCTTCACAGAAAAACACACAGCCATTCATGCAAACTAAACCAAAGGATGAGAGAGAGTAAGAGAAACAAGACTCTCTGAATGAGACAGCCCACGGATTAATTAGGTCACAAGGGAGGTTAGAGGGTAGAGGACGAGAAGTTCAAAAAGCCAAAAGGTGAGGTCTGACTGACCTCTAAAATGACCCTAGACATAGATCAAGGACCAATTCTCTTCCTTGTCTGATATAAACCATTGATGAGGATTCCACCAATCTGACCTGCAGTCCAGTGTCCTCCCTCCTTTCTAGAGACTTCCCTACCCACCATGACCCCTGTAGACCTTTGCAGGTCAGAGGGCAAGTAACAATCAATGACTAGACTGTGGTAGGTAAGTACCGTTGACATCAGACTGGAGGATCCTAAAAGCTGAAGTGAAACATGGAAAAACAGCCTTTGTTCTGGCTCAGTCTTTTTCCCATCAGTGGGAAACACATCATTCCAACCTTTTCCAGTCATTTATGGTCTAAGGGTGGCAGTATAATGAGGCTTTTTCCTGCCAGGGCTGCAGTTATTTAACACAGATTTGCAGGAACAGAACTGCTTTATTGGAATGGTTCAACTGTTCAGTGGTTCAACTGTTCCACTGCACAACCATTGAACCAGGGAAACGCTAGAGTAACAGTGATTTTAGGCATTTGTACCCATTTTCTCTGGAAACCTGAGCTTTTTAGAATCCTGCAGACTTATGTCCACAATATGAAAATGAGCAAACAGATAAAGTACAGTACAAAAGAAAAGTACAAATAATTACGACTTGATAGGACAAATAAAAACTGAAACTGAGAAAACAAATGGGCCACATATCTTCCAGGAGGTGGGGTTACCTTACCTGCGTTCCTGATTGGCCCGCCTTTTGTAGCTGAAGGGAATGGGTTTGACAAGAGAATAGAGGGTAATCTAGCAAGGTGTGCAAAGCCCCAAACAAGCCCTTTGTCTATCAAGCAACAACTTCGCTACAGCGTGCCACAGTGGCTACACAGTCACAGAGAGGATGAGACAGGAGAGACAAGATGCCTGCTGCAGCTGGGTGACGCTCATCTACCATGTGACGCTTTGTGAGGCTTTTTTAGACAAACATACCATTTGTGACAAGTTCATGTACAGTAAAGGCACTGGGGTTTAAATTATGTGTTGTGCAACTTATGGTGCTTAACATTAATAACAGTGAAAAGGAATAGCTATCAAAACCAATTACCTGCTTTTAAGCAAGATGTCAATCCCACCAGTGGCCAGGAGAGGAAAACAGAGGACATCAGAAGAATGTATGTGTGACTCTCATTTCATTACAGTGTAGATCAGATGAATGTCAGTGCAAGGTTCACTCCACTATGGAAAAACCTTTAGAGTTTGGAAGTTTCTACTGAAAGGCTTTGGCAAAACTGCATAATGTTGCTCTTTCAAATGAAAAATCTGTTTCAACTGACTGAATTCAAAGTGAGTTTACCCCAACTCTGAAAGTCTGCCTCATCTCAGAAAGTAAAATGAACTTGGCAAAGTCTAGCAACAAGCTGTTTCCTTCAAGACTATACAGTAATGGAATTACCACTATTGTAGTTACTTAGCATTAGTGGAAACTAGCTATGTTAGTACAGGGACTATGAGACTATGAGGAATCTCTTACCGCAGTGCACATTGTGTAGCCCACACCGAAGTCAAAGCGACACTGTTCATTCATTGAGTAGTGCAAACCAGGAAGCTGAGGCAGAGACGGCCAGTTGTGGTCAAAGGGGTCATCACGGAGACAGTCATAGGAGCTGTGGAAACAAAACCAGCTGTAATAAACACTGCTTTATTTTGAAGATGACTTTCATAGAAGAATGTCAATGCTGGAGTTCAACAGGAGATGTACCTTAAGACATTTCTTGCCTTTTAATTTTTGTTTTTTTTAGATGCATCCACAGTGCTTCTCTATGAGAATGCCCGTCTGTAAGTCAGTTGGTTTGTTTAAAACAAATGTCTGTATGTTTTTTAGCACACATGTTCTTTCGGACTCTAGAATAACGCGAAAAGATGGTGGTGGACAAAAATCACTGTGACTTTATGTCTGTCTAATCTAATCACCAGGCTAAGGAATGGATTTATGGAGTTCATTAAATGTGACTCAGACATTCAAATGGACACATAGATTAACTGATTATATTTCAGAAAAACAAAGGTTGACGTCACTAATTAAACCAAACTACAATTTGGTAAACTTTTATTATTATTAAGCCCTTTCTGTAACATAGGGAAGAAAGAGCCACAGAGGAGGAATCCCTCTGTCATTCTGGAAATGCAATAGGTGTCTTTTGTCCAGAAATTGTATTTGCACAAAGACATATTTTTTTACATGCACCAATGAATATGCATATCATAATCAAAGAGACAATGAATAATTCTACTTTTTTGAAAATTTCAAATCTCATGTGCATGTGAATGTGTGTAGGTGTCTCACTGAAGGTAGCGTCCCAGCTCTTGCATGCTACATCTGGACCAGTGGAATCTGTGGAAGGCAGCTTGAACAAGAGGAGCCATAATGCTGCCCATGTGAACCTCATCACCACAGCGGTTCCCTTGGCCATCATGCTCCATACCGAGGCTGCAGAGAGAGAGACAGAGAGAGAGAGAGAGAGAGAGAGAGAGAGAGAGAGAGAGAGAGAGAGAGAGAGACCAGTTGGGTTAGAAGTGAGGGGGAAGAAGACGAACCAGTGCAGACAGATTGAGAACATGTGGGAGGAGAAGAAAAGAGACAGTGTTAGTTTAAGGTGACCAATCACACCAAACTGTTATGTCACAGGCCATGTATGAGAACAGGGTTAAATGGCATCGTTATGGCAGTGCACTTACACATGTCCAGTCTCATGTGCCACCACAAAGGCAGAAGAGAAACCGTCCTCATGGTTCAAAGTGCAGCTCCTCACCGGATGACACATACCTGTCACTGGGGCGTAACCTTAGCAAAAGAGAAACATGATTAACATAGTGGATACTATGCTAGACTGTATTTTTACACTGTACCTACTGCATTATTTTGTTGTGTATCAGAACTAACTTAATGTGTATTCTTCCTAATGTGAGTGCTTTCTGGACATCAAAATGAAGACTAAAGTGTCTATTTAATGTATCTCAATACATATCTATACAAAATCTGTAGTATAAAGTCCTGTTTTGTGCTCATTTTGTCCATACAGTATTTCTAAAGCCTTCTGCTTCAAAACATGATCACACAGAGAAAACACATTTGAATCAACCTACTAAAGATAACTATTAATCATTAAGGCTCTTGGTAAACTTAACACACCTAAATATGCATGCGCTTTAATACAGAGGGCATAAATATCACATCAGTCAAAGGCCCCTAATGATTACTAAGATGGATTCATTGAGTTAATTATAGTCAAGAAGCATAATATCAAAATACCGCTCTTATGATATACAAATATATTCACTCACAAAATAGTTGCAAATATGGGCAAGTCTGTGTGTTTAATCCTAACCCTAAGCCATCGCCTTCCACCTCTGCGTATGCCAATCTCCAACTTTGTGTGCTTGTCTGTCCCATACTGCCTTTAATTGTGGAGCTGTGGCTGGCCTTGCTCCTTGTATTGATTTTCTGCTGCTGAAGACTGAGCCCAAGGGCAGCTGAAGGGCTTCTGGATAGCTAGGCCACTGCCTTTAGAGGCCTCTCCCCTGGGTCTGCCTGTTAGCTTGCACTGTGCTGCACAGAAAACCACCAACCACTAAACCCATGGTGCACTATGCTGCCATATGAAGCAAAAGGGAGGAAGAGATGAGTTTGTTTTAATGCACTTTTTAAGATGTTGTTTGCACAGGGTGGGTGTATGTTACATTACACTGCACCCAAAACAGGAGGGGTTACAGTGTAAAGACTTAAAAATAATGCCCTTCTTTACCCTGCATGCCTGTTGGGCCAAATTCTTGCCGTGTGAGGAAGATGGCATGATCGTGATACTCTGCATCGCCGGTGTCCTGCTTCTGCTGCAGGAAGGCCCATCGACACACATTCTCCAGACTCTGGGATGGGTTTCCTAGCTCAATCAGACTCATTGACTGGAAAAGCAGAGACACAGGTATACCAGAATAAGAAGACAAAGTAGATGAGATAAAGAGCAAAACAGGTGCATGTATGTTCAAAAAACTGCTAGTGGTGTTCTTTTTTCTTTCCAACATTTCACTCAGCCCTGTAGGGGGCAGTGTCACAATAGTGTATACTGTCAGCACATCCTACAAATTGCTGAGGTGTACAACAGAGAAACACACACAGAGTGATGCAAAACAATCACAATAATGCATTACAACATTTTGTGATTTGGTTGATTTTAATAATGAACATGAAAAAAAAAGAACACAGGAGTTGCCTCATAATGAGCTACACACTAATAGTCAAAACATGACCAATTACAGAATATTTACTTATGATTAAATGCATAACACCAGCTCTTACACAAACACTCAGACACCAGCAATTCCTTGCATTCACCTTCACCTCGCGTGGTCTTCCTCATTAGGATCTCTACGCTCTTCTCCCCTCCCTTTTCTTGCTACATTCTGCTGTACAAGTCTTTCCATCTCTCTCTTCCACTGCTTTTTTGCCTTGCTCTTTACATTTTCTTGAACAAAGCACAGCTGAATCAAACATCTAGGAGTATGTGTGTTGTGTGAGTGTGCTGTAGTGAAGACATATGGCCTGCCTCTGCACACATGATGGAGTGTGAAGTCTGCCCAAACACCCTATGGACCAAATGTTCTGCACACGTGTGCGCTCCATCGCACTCATCAGGTGTTTTCTGCATGTTTCCAAGTGATTTTGTGATCTTTAAAAATGCGCTTGCAAACGTACGTGTTTTTAAATTTTTTGGAGTGTGTGGGTGTGCCTGCATCCAGGGTCACATAGCCAATCTGCAGGCTGTCTGGGTGCAGCTCTGTTGCCACGGTAATTGGGGATGATGGACAGCCTGAGCTTTGGCTGAAGCTGCATAGGGGCTGGCCTAGAATGACCAATGTAGAGTGCATGTCCGAGTGTGTCTGTCTGTGTGGATGTGTGTGTGTTTCAAGGCTCCAGTGGGACTGCCGACATGTAGAGAAGAGAGGAAGAGATAAGGCTAGAGGAGAGGAAGAGATAAGGCTAAAGCAGCGTAAGTATATCACAAAGCACCTATCCAGCAATAAAATAATTTACATCATCCTGTGGGGTAATCCCTGCCCTTCTCCGTTCTCTTGCTTTATCTCTTTTTTCCTCTCTTCTACTCTTTCACGCTTCCTTCCTTCAGCACAGGCCGGTAGATACAGTTACAGTCAAGAAGAAAAGGATGCTGCCCTCTTCATCCGGTTTCTCTGTTTATGAATGAGGGAGGGCTATCATTGATTGTTTATCTTTGCCTGGACTTCCCATGATTCTGTGCTGCAGCCTACTGGGAGGAAGGTTGATTGCATAACGGACAAAGTCTCTGTGTGCTTTGGTGCTGAACTGTGAAGGCGTGCGACTTGAAAACATTCCCCTGGGATGCTGCATGCTTTTAGTTCCTCTTTTGCTCAGTCCACTGGAATAACAGGCCCTCGGCATCAGTGCGTGCTGATGAGTCCACGCTTGTGTTTCTGTGTGTTTATTTATGTGTGTGCATGAGTGTGTGTGAGTGTTTGAGACTTGGCTGTGCTTACTGTAGACACTTAAAGTGGTTGTTGCAAAATCCTGGTATCAAAGTTAGTACTGGTGGAGGAAGTAGGCATCTACTTTCCAAGAACACAGTTATCTTTTTGTGTCACCAGCTCTTACCTTCCCGTAGCCCAGCATGATGATGCGCACCAGCACAACATTGATCTTTGCTCCTAAAGACTGGTCATGGTAGATCTCATTTACCTGGAAAAAACACAGGTTTAATTAGAGGTAAATGGAAAAACATTTATTACACCATAAGCTGAACACATATGGGTCTAATGAATTGATGTCTGTGCTGTGGGTTTGCTGGTTCTGGACCGGTCCAGTGACTGTGGTTGTTGTCCAGTGTCTGTATTGTTGTTGTTCTATCTCTACTCTTTTTTTTGTCTCTCCTCTGTCCACAAACCCCAACCAGTCGAGGCAGATGGCCGCCTACCCTGAGCCATTGGTTCTGCTGGGGTCTTTTTTCTTCCATTAAAGGAAGTCCCCCCCCCTCCCCCCATCACCCCTGGCTTGCTCTCAGTGGTTCTGTTGGGTTTACTGTCTGTATTGTCTTGAATTGTGAAGCGCCGAGAGATAGTTTTTGATTATGATTGGCGCTATAGAAATAAAATTGAATTGAATTAATGAAGCAATAAAAAACATTTAGAATGGTGTTTATACATACATTTATACACAGTTGTCAACTAGGTTACTTTAGCGTTTTTTTAATAATTTAAATGATATGTCTGCAGCTGTAAAACATTATGTGGTGAAACCAAAGTTATACGTAGGTCTTATCTGAACCATTGGGGGAGACAAAATAATGAAGAAAACAAAAACAAAATAATGAACAAAAATAGTCAAAATAAACAGAATACTTAGGAAAATAAAAAAAATAAAATAAAATAATCGAGAAAGTGAACAAACTATCCAAGAAAATGCAAAAATGAACAATATATCCAGGAAAATGAAGAAAAATAAACACTACATAGTCATTAAAATGAGTAAAACTGAACAAAATAATCAATGAAGTGCACAAAATTGAAGAAAGGATGTCAGGAAAATGCTAAAATAAACAAAATTAGCAAAAATAAGTAACAAAATGAGCAAAAATATTCCAAATAATAAAAAAACATTAACAAAAATGAAGAAAATAAGCAACAAAATAAATGAATAAAAAAGTGATGAAGCAAAATATTAAACCTTGAACAAAAAGTACCCCAAGAAGTGCATCATTTATGTAAAGTTTTTTTGTTTTTAGAGTTCTTGACTGATTTTTGAGGGGAACAAAGGCCATTTTATAAATATTGAGGGGAGCAAATCCCCTAATCCTCCCTGAAATCTACATCTATAGTCATGCATCCATGATTTATAAAAATCAATACCTTAACATACTGTACTTCACATTTTCGTTTCTTCCAAAGCATATATTGTTGAATCAAATGCTCCATAAGGGCACAGTCATTTTCTAAATGCAGTGAAAATACACATCTTTGCAGGAAATCACGTAAACTGAAAAAACACAAAAAAAATTTGCTTAAGCACACCGTATTAGTGGTTCATATTACAGCCACAAAATTATTCCAAATTAAATTTAAATCAGATACATGTGCATAAGGATAAGATATTCCATAATATGGACTGCAAGAGGTTTGGTCAAGAAATACAAAAAAGATGTGAGTGTGAATGGTTGTCTGTCTCTATGTGTCAGCCCTGCAATGAACTGGCGACTCATCCAGGGTGTACCCTG
>JAQQAE010011007.1:0-13827 GCA_029823295.1 Pseudamia nigra | reverse complement strand
TAGGGTTCATATGTTTGTAAATCTGACTGATGACGTCAGTGCCTCACCAGCCATTAACCTCACCGCACGTCACTGGAACTCTCTATATCTGCCCAATTTAAATCAAACTAAAATGAAAATTATTTCTCAATAACCAGTTGTGCTCTAACAATGTCTCATGCAATCACAACAGGAGAGTCAAAGCACAAAACATTTTTCTCTTTGCAATTACAGTTTTGAAAGTTAAATCCCAGTTGATACTTTATCTATTCTGACTTGAAATTATTTTTCACTAACTTAATTGTGCTACTCAATGCACAATTATGGGAATATTCTTAAACACTGGCTGTGGAGCGACACTGTCATGACAGGAGCACTGAATTATAAAAATCCATATGCAGAGAGACTAAGAAAGCATCAAATGAAATTTTTCCTCATTAAATAACCAGTTCACCATAACGTGTGAATGGTTGCTGTAATTGCATATATATTATGAATTGTCTTAATACAGCTGTAATGAATGTGCCAATTACAGTTTCACTGAAATGATGGCTCTGTAATTTGAAGTAACAGAGTGTAGTGTATGGTTTACATGGGTTGGCACAGTAATAAGTTTCAAATGCTGACAGTGCATGAGCAGCAAAGCACCATGGCCCTCCTAAAGCCATCAAGCAGAAAATGATAATTAATTAATCATGGCGTGAGGCAAACTCTGTTCTGTTAGCCCTTTGGTATTTCCTTCCCTGTGGCACCCACACCATCCGTAGAGATCATGCTTCCGCAGTGAGCCCTGTTTATACAACAGTGCCTTGGTCATTCTACTGACAGCTGCTGTGAAAATTGTTTGTGACCCTTAATAATTGCGCTATTTAACTTTAAAAAATTCAACAAACTGGAGTTTCCTAATGTTTATATTGTAAATAGTAACTGCTCTGTCTTGCAAAACATCACAATTTATTGCTTCCTCTCATAAAAGGAGCAATTCAGACTTTGCTTTCGGACTACTCCTAACACTTTGGCTTAGGATAATAAATCTGCGTCCTGCAACATAAAAATACATTTTCCACATGCCTGATAATCATACAGTGTACTAAACATTGTTCAACTTCATGACTTGGTTCAAACTGGTTCACATCTTGCAGGCTCCTGTCATGCTGTTGGTTCTCGTCCAACTTCTTTCCCAATCGTCAAAGTGCGATTCTGCTGAATCATGTCTCTGTCGTCTTTTAAGACTCTGCTAATTTTATAAGTGTGAAATTGAGATTCAGCAGATCTTGATTCATGGGCCAACTGGTTGCTCTTTCCCTCCAGAGTTTGAGTTAAGTATAAAGGAAACCCATTAGCACAGGCTATAACACTTCCCACAGTTACATTACTTGAAAGAAAGCTCTGCTTTTCAATATGATGGTGCTCTTTGACATTCTAACATTGATATTTAATATTTTATGTTTACAAGATCAGTGCATTAAATCAACTGTGTTAAACAGTAAAATATCAAGAGGTGAAGAGCATCACAGATTTGACGGCTCCAGGTTAGTTCCACTTATAATCACCAATGCAACATACAAAGATATAGCTTTAAATTTGTCATGGTTAATGAATGCAATTAATGATGATAATTAATCACAGAAATGACCACCTCAATATAGAGTTTAACTAGAGGGCTCAAACAAATAGAATTTTAAAAATCTTATTTTAAAATACATAAGGGTTAGATTTTGTATTTCACAACATTAACATAGGTTGATATGTTGAAGGTAAAGTCATCCTCTAGGCACAGACATCGCCACCACAGACACAGTCAAGGTAAAGATCCATAAATTGATTTTAAACTATGTAAAATTGACTGCCTGGCAGGAAGAACGTGGCAGTACACACCAGCTATTACTCATTGGTAGATTTCGTATGCGCAAGAGTGCCTATGCAATTACAAAGCCAGCCCATAAATTAGTCGCTGAATCTGTCTTAAATCATGAGGGAATGCATCAAGTACTATCTCTCCCCATCCAGACAGATGTCTACAGTGTAATAGGGACTGGAATACTGTAGTTGTGAGTGTGACAACAGATAATCGGCAGCCCCCCGAGAAGAATGGGAGATGATTCTGATGGGTGGGAGGGAAGTGAACTTCAGTCATTCAGTAAGTGATTTTTCTCTCCATAGGAGCCTGGAAATACTACAATTTAAATCTGTGTTAAAGCACTGAATACCTGCCAGTTTTATAGCCGCTTTTAGATTTTAGTTTTTATTTGGGATGTGTGCATAGATTGTCAGAGTAATTCATAGAGTACAGAATGTAGAGTACAGGATCACAAACAACCCCAGATCTTAAATATGGTAACAGATAGAAACAGCCTGTGTAATGTACTGGGCCTTTCACCTCATCTGACTCACTGAATGTACTTTCTTAGAATGTAGGTCAGTGGGTAATATGGACAATTATTTTAGCCTGTAATTGTTTTCAAAGTCTCCTTCAGCATGTTAACACACTACAGCAAACTCTGAACAATATTTTTTACCTCCACCAAGGAGGTTATGTTTTTGTTGGCATTAGTTTATTTATATATTTATTTATCTGTTCACAACATAACTTAAAAAGTCATGGACAGATTTGAATTAAATTTTCAGCATAAGTCAGGAATGGCCACATCACTTACATTATGGGAGTGATCTGGATTATTGTCTGGATCTGGACAATTATTAAAGGATTTTCCACCATTGAGAGATAGGGCCAAATTCAGCAATTGTAACGCCACAAATAACACCCAGAAAATTTAGCCAAAAAACATAGGATAACACCATAATAGATTCTAACCAAGAACCAGGCTTGATCTAGATATGGGCAATATTTCAGATATAATGATACAGAATGCTTATGGTCAAAGGAGCCAGTGAGGGTCAAAGAAATTTAAGAATATTATTTTTGAGTGTAATAACATAATGGGGGAAATGAGCATACTGTATGTTCAAATGATAACGGTAGGTTTTCACTATGAACAGAAACTGAGCTGCCTTGGCGGAGGTCTGTGCTTTCTGAGTGCTTTCTAGAGTTGTGATACGTATTTTTCTCTACATCTTTGCAGCAGAAAGCAACAGTCATTTTAATGCCAAGGCTCACTTGTCCACAAATCTTACATCAAATAACACATTCTCTCCCCTAAGTCTTCATTTACTGACATTTGCCTGTGTCTCAATATGTCACATATTGACGCACAGAGCACCCAAGGAGCATCGTGTGATAATGAATACTTTGACAACTTTCTTTATGGGTTTTGGTGTAAAGATGACTTTCTGAAGGTTATGCATGACGTGACTTAAACCGTGGTCTTCCAAGTCGAAGTTTCAAAACCACCCAGCCACCATACTACCAAGCTGCAAACTTTATAAGGTCACCAGAGAATGTGTTGTTTTGTATGTTGCAAATTGACAAGATTGTTTGAAGAGAATGGATTACACCAAAACAAGTTCAATAATTTTGCACCAGCACTGTCCCTGTGTCCTTATCTCATTACAGTAAGTACTTTGTTGCCTTGTGAATTTGGTTTAGATAATAATCAGTGTGTTCTACACTGGAACATAGCAGAAGATTATAATGCACTGTAATGTTGATGCCACCTACAATAAAATAGACAAAGAAATCTATTCTGAGCTGTAGAAACATGGCTTTGCAACAAGGCACAAGGGAACCTCTGCCTCTATAGCAATGAACTGCTCATGTAAGAGGTAATTAACAGGTAATTAAAACACAAATGTCCTTATTTGCGGGAAATATGCAAATGAAAATATTATTATTACAAGTATGCATTACAATTCTCCATCTAGGTTATGTAAAAGCTTACATATTAAAGGTTGCATTTATATACAGTATGATGTTTGCAGAAGTGGTGCCTTTTGATGCTTTAAACATCTGAAAAGACATTTCCTCAGTTACAGTGAAAGAAGGCAGCAGCATGTGTTTTTATTCTGGCTCAGTGTCCCATGAGGACAATGAGTATTTCCATTTTGCTACAAACCATCTCCTTCATGCAGATCTGTATATATGGGTATTTTATAGGCCTGCGGTCTGGCAAGGACAGAGAAATTAGCCTAATCCACATTCATTAACCTCATTTTCATTCTCCAGAGCAACACTGCAGTAGAACTATCTGTCACCACAGCACAAAAATGATGAATTGGTAATCAGTTGAGAGCTGTCAGGAAAGCTCCAGGAATGCAAAATTTACACACTTGTTTGCCCTTACATTAACCGTTTGTAATCAAATCACTATTTATCATTGGTTTAGTCAGACATGTTTTATGGCCTTGTGCTGTCATGTAGAGGCATGGAGACGACAGTGGCTGTGTTATTGGAGGCAATGCTAAATTCTGGTGAGAAGTGGGAGGTGGCAGTGTCTATTTCAAAGAGCTACACCTCCCCCCTAAAGCTGATGATGTGTGTGTTGGTTGTGATTCATTTTTAATCATCCTCTTAAATTATTCATAATTTCTTTAATGAAAATGGTGTGTGCATAAGACAAATCAATATGTTTGGCTCCTGTGAACATTTTAATAAATCTGCAGGTAAAAATAAATTGACAGTTTGTTTTAAATCTATTTACAGAGCAAGAATCAAAACACAATCATAATGTCCTTATAGGCTTTCTTTGAGGGTATGTCCACGTGCCTGACCTGACCCTTCCAAAGCGGAACAATCCTGAAGAGGAATCAATACAGTGACAGCTGAGCTTCAGAAAATCCAGACTC
Source organism: Pseudamia nigra (assembly GCA_029823295.1). NCBI lineage: Eukaryota > Metazoa > Chordata > Actinopteri > Kurtiformes > Apogonidae > Pseudamia > Pseudamia nigra. Next base: position 9,105 of record JAQQAE010011007.1, on the reverse strand, counting down.
TATCCTAATTAGCTGGTCAAGAATTTCTCTCAACATCTAATTGTGCTTTAAAGTTCAGATGCAGTGAGTGGCTGAATGGCAAAGTGCTTGGGAGGCAAGCTGACGGGTAGTCTACCAACCTGTTGTTAATGGCGCATGTTTTAAAAGTTAATGAGAGCTGGAGTTAAAAGCAGCATTAGCTAAAGGCTAGGTGAAGTTGAACTACTGTATGTGGATTAACTTTTCATTACATCCTCATTAGGTGGGCCTGGGGATTAGAGAGACCCCTGTATGAAATGCAGCATGAAAATATCCAACTGGGCATAAAGCAAGTTTAAAAGTGGTAAAAGTGGAGGAGTTAAGATAAATGATTGAGCTTTTAGCCTTTTCCTCCGCTCGCTGCCTAGACTCCCGCTACAGTTTCGTTGACATCATTTGCTCCCTATTAGCCAATAAGAAGAAAAAGAAGGCATGTAGGAGCAGAGAGGCCTACCTATTCTTGAGGAGGTGACTTTGAAAACTAGATTGGGTCATTAAAAGTATAATAAGGAGGCCATTATAATTCTAACACTGAAGCTGCCATTTATTTCCATTGTGAAGTCCCTGGTGGAGTACTTAAATGTCACTTGCCAACTTTAATGAGAGTAAAGTTAGGGAGTGTGGCCAGAGCTGATTACAGTGTTTTCCACAGCAACTCCGATGCTGTGTCCTGCAGAATCCACACATTACACTGAAAGACTTTTGAACAATTAGGCCAAGACTCCCCAAATCTACTCCAGTCACTGCTACTAAGTAATTACCTTCACTAAGAAATAAAAGCACGCTGAAAGTAATGTATAATTTAATGTGTCAACAGGATGTAACAGTCTAGTCTGTAATTAAAACACTCTACAAATGATGTGTAGAAAACTGTCTTCCCAGTGTTTATTTACTTTATATCATGTCAAAATTTTATTTAACACTGACATTCAAGGAAAAATACAAAGTGCAGAGCTGAACACTACTCGATAGTAACATAGATGAAGTGGTAAATTAATTTTGTGTTGTTTCTGGTTATTACCTCACAAAATAACAACAAGACACTTAAGTGTAGCAAGTGGCCACAAATATTAAATGATTCCTTCTGGTTTTTTACCTTTTTAAACACAGAAACTAAATTGTTATTGATCTTTTTAATGACTTTCTTAAATACTGAATATGCAATACAGCAGTACATAAAGATACTGTATGTTATCTCTCATCAAGGGTAGTTTTAGATGCTTGTTAAAGTGTCTCTAACCTCCCCATATTTAATTTAAGTTCCTTAAAATTTAGGGTATCATTGTCAGACTGGACAATGTGCTAAATTTCAGCTTCTAGACAGTTTTTACACAGTGCTGTATCCAAATGAAAAGGGTAAAAACATGTTTGTCTTGCACTAACTTCATGATTGGTGTCTGTGTGACTGGGTCTTCGGTGACATTTTTATCTACATCTTCATGTCTAATAGTGGAAGTAGTTAAATCACAGGTGATTTTTAGGAGCCGAGGACTGACACTTTCCACACAAATTAATAATATTCAAAATCAAAAGAAACTAAATTGAACACAAATGTAGTTTTTAAAGACAAAATGAACAACAGTGAATAAAATAAGGACACATTTGATTAGAAAGAGAAAATAAGCTCCACAATAATGAACAAAGTAATCAAGAAAATGAAGAAATGAAAAGGTTCAATGTGTTTGCAAATTGCATAAGTGGAACACAGTTATGTTGTTTTAGATATCTTATGGGATTCCAGAGGTTCTGTATGATGTACACTTAATAAAATAATACATGAAATGTAAAAAGTATTGTTGCAAATTAAATTATCTAGTATTAGCCCCCTTAAAGTACCCAAGATACGCTATTTCTTTTTTCTGACTTTTTCATCATGTTGCAGCAGTGAATTTTTGTCTTGAACATGTCAGAAAAACAACAAAAAACCTCCCTATCTTCTCCAAATCACAAGTCTCACAAACACTTGGTTGCAAGACTTTTTTTTTCAATAGGCCCCATATAATGTTATAGTGTGCTGGACTTCCTTAGATGGTAATTCTCTCTGTGAGGGCTAAGGGCTAGGCTACTGTCAGTCTCAGGAGGAATGTAGACAGCTGTGTAGTGGTGGCTAAGGGTTAGGCCAGCATTAGCTTCCAGAGGAATGTACAGAGGCCACAGAGTCAGCGCTGTTTCCCTACCCGCTCCACCACACTTGGCTGCGGGGGATGGCTTGGCAATGGCAGCCACACAGCTATTAGCCCACTAATAATAACAATAGTAATAGTACCATTTATTCACTGTTAATTTATTTTTTGCAAAAGGGATCACAAACTTCTGAGTTACACAATCTTGCATTGTACACCAATCCTCACTGGATAGCTATTGTTTACAAAGAAGAGCAATGAATTTACATGACTAAACATCTCCCCTTGCCCCAGACTTCCACGTAAGGCAAATACAGTCATTACAGGAAGAGGTCTCTCCTCTTGTGATTTCATTCAGAAATAGTTACAGACTATTTTGAGTTATAATGGGTGCAAAGCTACTCTAGAGGTAGCCAAGGCTAAAATTAAATTGCTACAAATAAGCATGACATGGGCACTTCTAAGTTCTGATCCTTGAATCGCACCTGTCTTTTATGTGATATCATTTTCAATCAACAGATAACAGAACAGTCATTTTATTTTTGCATTTTATTCAGTATCAACCTAAAAGAACACTAGTTTGAGTTTCCACTATTTTTTGAAAAATAATGGTTCACCTACGAACCATCAACACTTCTAGCAAAAGGAACTATGTTCAAGATCTTCATAGTCCCACATTCAGTGTCATGGAGATTGTTTTTGTCCATTCTAGTGATCTGATAAAAGAAAAAAGATAGAGGCAGAAAAAAAGAGAAAAATGTGTGAAAACAGCACTGAGAGGTGTGAATATAATCTGAATTAATGAGGCCATATCATGAGAGAAACAGTCTGGAGTGACTGCGGGTTGATTTACAACATCATTGGGATAATTAAAGCATCTTACTTTGACATTTACCACCCGTTTGTGCGATTCGCCTTAACAATAGCCGACACTACCTTGGCCTCTTTGATTGTGTTTATGATCAAATTAGTGTACCAGTTTATTTCCACTGTGATATTGTAATTTTGGTAATGTCATAAAAGGCAAAGGAATCGGTGACAGGAACAAAACATGAACCACCCATCACACCTTTATTCTCATTATATTATCATCCTCATAATGCTATGTTGCACACACAAAGGCAGGATAGACTTTCACCCTCTGTAATTTTCCTCCGTTTACCTTCATACTTTATATGTAAAAAAAAAAAAAAGAACAGCTTTTTAAAGATACTGCTAATGCTGGCCCCTGACATGTTCCCCTTACCACTCGTTCATTGGGTAGCACACATTTTCAGTGACACCATTTCAATGGGTGATTTCCCTTGCTGGCCAATTAAGGAGCAGCACAAAGAAAGTTGGTGGTAGCCACACTCGTTTTCTTTCCTGTACTGAAATGGAATTATCACTCAACCTCATGAAACGAAATGACTGCACTCTCGAAAACAATATATTTCTCTGACTCTTTATTTCTTCTGTATTGTTTTTCTCTATTAAAATATCACTACAGCATGATTTTAATATTAATAATGGAGATGAATGGTCTGTATGCAGGTGAACAAGGTAGATGGATTCAATATAAACTTTTTTTCACTAGGATGGGGATTCAAGGATAGAAAGTCCATGCATAAGTCTGGGAGACTCATACTACCACTTGCTAGGTGGTAACAGTTCATTTTCCAAACTGAATGTGAATGCTAATGATCGATCTCAGTACATATGGGTATTTATCATGCATTGTAATCCCCAGAGTAATTAAATGCAAATGCTGCACTTATGATAGCTATCATCACTTTCTTTACTCAAGCGGTCAATCATTCTATTAAAGGCCTTGCAGGAACTCTGTATGCTATGAGGCCAATGGCAATGCACTGCCCCAGGCTAGCAGAACTAATTAGAAGGTTGCCCAGTGGAATTCTATCACCACCATGTCCAATTCACCCAGTCTGTTTCTGCTTTTTGTCCCAATTTTCATCTTAATTTCAACATGCTGTATGTCTCTGTTTCTCCTAATTCCCCTGTCTGCCTCTCTAGGGTCATCCATCACATTTCCTCGATATGTCATCTAAGGAATCTGATGACACCTTAAAATTCAACAGGGACCATTAGAAGTGAGGGTTTCTGAATTCATCTTATTCTCATAGCTATACTTGCTAGACAAAATGATTCGTTTTCTTCAGCATAAATACTCTCAAGCCCTCTTAGAAATTCCATTTCAGGCCATTTCCCTTGCTTACAGTAACACAGGTCTGGAAGAGAGTCTGTAGGAAGCATGTCAGTGAAGACAGTGTTAGTTTCTGGGACTATGCGTTGACATTTTCATACGAGTATCTTTAAATATTATTAATCCGTATATCATTTGTTCGTTCCATTTTCCAAAAAATGTAAAAACAAAAAACTACTCATTTTTACAATTTCCATTTCTAAAACCAAAAGTGAACAACATAATGACTTGTTTTCTGATTTCTGATTAAGTGTTCAAATTAAAATTGCTAAAAATTAAATGACTGAGAGCTGTTTTTGTTAAAATGTTTATTATTCTGTGCAAAGGATCAAATGCCACGCAGCTCAGCTACCTGAGCAGCACAGCTCTGTTTAATGCCATTTGATCATTTGATCGGCTACCAGAGTAGGGTGCACCCCGGCACAGCCTCACTAACAAGAATAATAATAGTAACATTTGTTCACTGTTGTTTCTTTGAAGAGCACTTAGAAAGTTCGAATTACACAAGCTTGCATTTAACATCAGCCCCCACAGGACTTCTGTTGTTTACAAAGAAAAGTCAAAAAGCTACTCCTCCAAATAAGTTCAAACCAAATTTCCAGTCCAGTCAACAGAAGGAAAACTACACACCTTGGATACCATGACCTGGATGACTCAGAATCTTCACAGACATCCTCCAAATAAGGCATATCAAGTTGGACAATCTATTGTTTTCATTCTGAAATAATTACATTTTAACTATTTTTAGTGAGCTTTGAGCAAAGTTATCTAGAGGTACCCAAGATTAAAATTAAATCACTGTAAATGACATGGGTACTTAGAAGATAAATAGCTACCGATGCTGTGCAGTTTTCCAGACTTGCCGGCTTCCTTTAATCTTCTTCACGGGTTAGGAAGAGTCCCTCCCAGGTCATGTGCAGTGTCAGAAACAGAATAATGGCAATTTTAAAAAATTTTCATTGTTTCATAATCTACACTTTAAGCAGTAAATCAGGAAAAAAGGCTGTTATCCATTGTCTCATTTTGGTTTTAGAAACAAAAATTTTATTTTTGTACTTTTTTTATTTTAAATGGAAAATGGAAAGAACAAATGATAAACATATTATTATTTTCTCATTATTTTAGTTCATTAATTGTAAGAAACATTCTCCAGAGTGTAAGATGCTGCTTTCAAATAAATTTGTTTTATTCAAACAGAAATACAAGCAATCAGAGAATTTTGTGTATACCATCAGCCAACCAGGGTCTAAGTGGGTCTGCTACATTTTCACACTAGAACTGCTCTCTGAGAGTGCATACCTCTAAGGAAAGGAAGGTCTCATACTTTTCACTGGCTCTGATCCAAAATATAATTTCCATCCTCTGCTTCCACAAATTTAATAAAAATTTTCGTTTCAGTTTTTGTTTAATCCTGCTGACAGACAGATAAACCCTCACGATCACATAACCTTCTTGTCAGAAATAGAAATCTAAACCAAGATAAGATGTAAGAAATATAATCAAATGCAAACAGATACCAAAGGATTGTTAAAACCCATTGTCTGAGTCATTACAATTCAATAAATGATAAAAAATGAAGGGCTCAGACATATGCTAATATATTAGTTCCTCCATACTGCAGTTGAACCTTTAGCCACATTTTTGTGAAATAGATCATTTATTTAAATATGTGTAAGGCAGTTGTCCTGCAGTGAACCTCATTCTATTACAGCAAAGTGTATCTATTATTCAACCAATTAAACATGAGAAGAAATACTACCCGTGCTTGGCCTATTGTTTGAGTTATATGCATCAGTGCCCTTGTTTTCAGTCATGATCTAATATACCGGTGCTGCATATCAGGTGTTTATTTTCCACCTCTCATTCAAACTGAGCACCTTCAAGCATTGAGATATTGGACCTTTTATATGTTTATTAATACTGCTCACATGTATATAGTTCATGCCGTACTTCAATTGTATGTTTTTTTATGGGTACTCTACAGCGGACATTACAGATGGCTGATGCATTTTTGAACATCTGAACAAGTTTCTTACCCCTAATCCCAGAGACACAATAAAAACAGACATACAACTGTGCTCAAATATCATTATTGATATAGTGCCCAATCATCCTTCAACTGTACATGATGAAATATAGCTTCATCTAGTGACATGAAAAATTAAAAACACTATAAAGTGCACTAGCTCAAGGCCTTTCTTCACAAAAAGCACCCATGAAAGTATTTTTGTTGTATTGTATTTGTGCTTGTGTTGATGGTAACATGGTGTGGGTTCTATCTAGTACAAATCAAGGCTCATGCATTACCTTCTCGGCTTTAATTTGACAGACATCTAGATTTAAAATGGACTGACAGAAGTAGAGGCAAACAGATATAGAGACACACAGCCCATATCAGAGCACTCAAAGAGGCAGAAAATGGAAGTATAAAAAGCTATATTTAGACTGTGTGACATGAGTTGTTTCTGTCAGTGTCAGGACTACAGGGATCCTCTGGGGTTTAGAGATGGTTCTATTCACTGCCAAAGATGGATAATTGGTTATTTTGAGTAATTTTATGAACAAAGCTCAGCTGCTGCAGCTCAACCTCGAGTAAACAACACACCTTGGGAATAGCCTCAGTCGACTTGTGTCTGTAGATCCCTGTCTGGATGCATGTTTTTGTCTGTCAGATGTAAAGAATAGGTGTAGCCTTTGCAGCTTCAACTGAGTTATTTAGATTTTTTTTTAATCTATACATGTGCACCAATAGATTTGTGGAACAGTGTGGAAATGTATTTGATTATGCCGCATGAAAATGAACAAATTAAAGTCAGAAATTAATTAGGTACTATGGTAAGTTGTTAAAATTGTGACAAATAGAAGCACAATGCAAATTGCTCTGTGTACTCAAAATAAATCCAAATCAGCATTTATCTTACCTTAGTGTTAGAGCACTACTCTGGTACTGTGGCCTACTTTGGAGGACAGTGATGTCTGTGGAGAAATTATTGTTTTCAAAATGCCAGCTTTCCAGAAATTGTGTTGAAAAAATGTGACATTTAAACTTTTTTCTCCCCAGTAAATTCTCATGGGCTTGAAAGGTTGTCATACTGTATGTACAAGACATAAAATTGCTCTTACCACAAAGAACAATGAAGTTATCCAAGTTACAACAAAAAGCCCTTGACAAAATAAATTGTGTATGGACCAGCTATGGTATCGTAATTTGAGCAGATTACTATCAATAATTAATACACAATTACGCTTCTTGAATCAATGAGACTTGGAAGAGCAGAATATGAGAATGCAGTAATTATTCTTACATACACAAACAGATCCCCTCTGGTCTCCACATATTGTGCTTCCCTTCATGAAAAACAGGATTCCCTGCGAACATCTGTTAGCACAGCTGGCTTCATCATTCAGATTTTTGTATGATGGTACCCACAGTGGATCCAGGTCTGAAGGGTTGCTTTGTTCTGTGGTGTTGGCTTTGGCTAAGTTTCCTTCTTATGAAGTTATTATCTCTCAACTATTAAGTGACGAGTTATGACTGAAGCTATAAAAACAATCCCTTTAATCCTACAATGATAAACTGTGTGTAATGATAAACACACAAATTAGGTGATGACATATCAGCTCAGTCATCCAAAGACAGACTTCCCGACAGGAATCATGCCTGAATTTTGTTCCCCTTATTAAAGCCGTCTAAGCTGTATATGAGCATGGCCACTTACAGTATTAGGTATGTATACTGTACCTTGATGGTACTGAGTTGGACCTCCTAGATATCAGTAGCAATACTCAGTAGGCTGTGGCATTTAAACAATGCACAGTTAAAAATAAAATCATTTTCACACCTAATAGTCATGTAGACTTGGTATAATGGGGAACTCAGTTCCACTGGCATTGCAACATTCAGGTTGTCTGAGTTTGCTTTCACATCGCACTTTGTCAGACGAACTGAATGTTTTGAATAACGTATTCACCTGCTCATCGATTGTGTGCCAAGAATGGTATCTAGTTCTCTATAGCAAGGAAACCTGTCCTTTCTTCTCCTGAGCTGCCACGTCTTGCAAGCATGTTTTTAAATGCTGTTGGTCGAGTTGTTTTTACCGCTATGCAGCACTGCTCTACTGCAAGGGTAAATCCCAGAGCCTCCATTTTACCTCTAATTAGTTTGAAAGCTTCATTGTTATTGTGAGTGTTTAGCAGCAGTTGTCATAAAATGTCATCTTATCATCTTTCTACCAGAGCTCATCTTCACTCCATTTTTGACTGTGACCCATTTCCTCGGGCTATCATGCTACACTGGTGTTTATTTTGATTGTGTTTGCCTGTGTTTCCTGCGTTTGGTTCACTTCAAACAGACAGAGACCTACAATTTTAGGCAGACCAGAGTTTGCTTCTTACATCCAGAGTTTGACATTCACACGATCCCAAGCAAACCAGATTTACTGAGCAAACAAGCTAGAGTTTAATTAATCAGGGTTGCACCCTAAGGGTCTTAAAATGTGCCAATGCCAGCAGACATAATTGTTGTTACAAGGTAGGATGGATACATGCTTTCATTTTTGCTTATGCAAATCATTATCACAATATTAAGGGGTTACAGGAGAAATCAACACTCACTAAACGATGTATAACATGGTGGATTTTGGGACAGAGAGTCTGTATTTTTAAGCTGTTTTATCATGGTGTTGATGGGAAGAGAAATGGAGTAGGAGTCATCTTGAAGGAGGAGTTTGTCAGGAATGTTCTAGAAGTGAAAAGAGTGTC
>JAQQAE010011006.1:0-13827 GCA_029823295.1 Pseudamia nigra | reverse complement strand
AGGACACCTGCGTTACCGTTTGACATGTGTCCCGCCCCAGTCAAACTCCCCACCTGCCACTGTCCCCGGAGCGGGTCGCGGGCGGCCAGGGGGCCGTGCGCTTAACACCAGAAGCGAGAGCGCGCTTGGGCTTCGCCTCCCCGCCTCACTGGGTAGGTGGCGCGCAAATGTGTCAGCCCCGACACATTCGGTGTTTAATGTGGGAGCCTACACGAGTCGTCGTGAGGTCAAGAAGTAACTTTCCGTCCTTTCAATCAAATAGTCAACTAGCTAATTTATTCAGCGCAAACCCTTTTGACGATGAAGATGGTGAAAAGAAAAAAATATGAGGAATACCGTACATTTCAGCACAAATGGACAGAGGAATTCACCTTTGTGGACAGAGCAGGTTTTGCGTTGTGTCTAATATGAAATGATAAAATTTCATCGATGAAAAAAATATATAAAGCAACACTTCGACACACGCCATGCTACATTTGCATCAAAACATCCATGTGAGCAGTCATTCTCACATCTGAAAAACATCAAGATCATGTTGAACGGATGAAAACCTCAACGCTTGCGTGAAACCGTCACCTCACCGCATATCAACCAGACGATAAGGCCGTTAGCAAAAGCATCCAACACCAGAAGTTGTATTAACGGTAAGAAGTATTTTATTTATTATTGGTTTGCTTCAGTATTACTGTACAATGTTATTTAAAAAAAGAATACTTTCAGAGACTTATTATACTCATAAATTGTAGGTTTTACTTAAAAATTCACACATTTAGTTGTATTTAGTGTTAAAATTATTATATGGCTCTCACGGAAATACATTTAAAAATATATGGCTTTCATGGCTCTCTGAGCCAAAAAGGTTCCCGACCCCAGTCCTAGTTGTATTTGCATAATGCTCCAAACATTTTCAAAAAAGCCAGTTAGCTAGGATTCCTTTACCACAGTGCCATGCAGTTGGAATATGTGCACCATGTGGTTTGACATTGTCTGGATGAAATGAACAAGGCCTTCCCTGAAAAAGACAGTGTCAACTTGGCAGCATGTGTCACTTTAAAACTCATAGATATTGTTCAGCATTAATGTTGCCTTCACTAATGTGCGGATTACCGTGTCATGTAGACTAACATGCCCCCATGCCATTACAGATGCTGGTTTTTGCTTCTACAAAGTGAAACATGCATCTTCAGCTCACTAGATGGTGAGCTGAAGATGCATTTAAAGTCCTGGTCTACATGGGATCAACAGCAGAGGCTCATGGGTAATGTAGCACTTAGAGGCAGTCAGTGATTCTGAATAGCTCAGTGGAGTGGAACACCACCCGTGGATCATACATGCAGGCTCATGTCATGTGCACTAATTATGTGCACTGTGTCACAATTAAATACTTGTTGAGGAAGTGAAGTCCGTTGTTGAAGCTTAGCAAAGTCTTCGGTAGCTCTGACCACCGAATAGCTTCTCCTCTCTTCATGCCGACACCGCTGCTTAGAAATCAATGTTATTCCCGTAGCAGGTTTCACAGACTTCATAGTTTCTCTCTGCTTCAAATGGAGACACTTCGACTGTATTCCTTTGCCAAGTCGGTCACTCGTGTTTCATCTGCATCAACATCGTATTACAGTAAAACAATCCGTGCCGTGCTATTACATGTTGCTACAGTAACTAGCTTTCCGGTCGAGTCAGACTGAGTCGAAACTTCATATTTTCTATTTATTCAATATGGACATAGTTTTACCTGAGATACACTCGACTGCAGCTGTGGGTAAGCGCTTACACTTACAACAATATTACAATATGATTTTGCTTAGCACTGCTTGGTGAAGTCTAAGCATGTTCAGAGGCTAGCAGGAAGCTAACTAAAGCTTCCTGCTTCCTTTGTTCCTCTTGCACTGCTGCCATTTGTACAAATATGGTTGCATCCTGTCTTTGTCTCCAAGATGTTGTCCAAGATGACTCTAATATATATACAGTGTACGGCACAGCCTCTCCTCAAAAAGCTGAGCCATTTCTGTTCATCTTTCCATGTTTGTTTCATTCAGTCCTTTTTCTTCTTCTTCTGTTCATCTGGGGGCCACTTCCACTGTACTGCGCTAGAGCACCCCCACAATTTCTGATGTGCCAAGAGAAGCCGAGAGAAACCAGAACAAGGCAAGAGAAGCCGAGAGCAAGAGGAACTATTTTAGTTGTAACTCGGGGATTTGATATCTTACTCGTATAATGAAAAAGTCGTATGATGAGGTACCACTATATTATAATATAAATAAATATTGTTTTTTTTTCTTTTTTCTTTGCGTGAAAAAAATGGCCAGTTTGACATATATATTAATAGATCTGGGGTGGCCCCAATTTTTGACTAGTAGTGTAACTGTAGCTTGTAAACAAACTTTGATCAAAAAGTATGGACATGTGGCAAGATTACAAGATCTGGGAGCTCCTCACTGTACGCAGAGAGGAGGAAATCACCAGGCAGATGACCAGGGCGGTGAGGGATGTCGTGTACGCCAAGACAGTAAAGCTAATCATCCAGAGAGACATCTGCCATTCTCAAAAACAAATTATAAACAAACTAAAGGCACTGAAAATATAGTACACGAAGAGCCACGACCACAGCACAAAACAGTGTGTTGGATCTTTGGCTTGTTTGCACTATGAGCCATGTCACAGGATTTTCAGAAACAGCGCTCGCCAATCCTATGCATCCCTCCTCCAGCTCCAACAGACAGGTCGGAGAAGAAACACCATTGCCTAACGTACCCTGTTGTTGTCTGCCCCTGAAGATGATATGTTGTCATCCTGCCCATTTTTAGCCTCTAAGTTCATTAGTATGCATCGACCCTGCTCTGTCCTGTCTGAATTTCCACGACCCAGATTGACTGGGTTGGTATGAGTTGACAAAAGCAGGGTCGGACCCAGTTTCGCTGACCCGAGTTGTTGGTCTCAAAGGGGTACAAGTGAGTCTGCAAACCTTTCACGATGATGTATGCAATATGTTAATACTTATTTTACTTGTTTCTTTTCAGTTTTACAAAAAAGTAAGAAACAGCCTTAATAAATCTCACACTGAGGAACACAGGTTTATTGGAGTTTCTTTGTTCGCTGTCTGTCCGGCCTGGCTCAGAGACTCTGTCAGTTTTTAATGCAGTGTCTTCTGAAGGGGCTCCCTAGATTTCTGCAAATTCTCTGAATGGTTCTGAATGGTTGTAATTGCTGGTATCATTAACCGTAGAAAATGAAATTCACAAATGGTATGCAATTTTGCAGAAAAAATGAATCTTTAATTGTACAGTTTTTGTAACCAAAAACATGCACTGGTTAATTGGTCACTCTAAATTGCCCATAGGTATGAAAGTGAGCGTGAATCATTGTCTGTCTTGATACGTGCCTCTGGCCCAGGTCGTCATGGCAACTGAGAACTGGTTTATTCTTTATTTTTCCTTAGACCCTCCTGAGGTAATAGAGAACCCATGTACAGTGGTCCCTCGCTATATCGCGGTTCACCTTTCACAGTCTCGCTGTTTCACAGATTTTTTTAGTGCAATTTTCATGTTTTGTTTTTTTTTTTACAGCACATGAACTAACATTGTGTTCTGTGTCCTGATTGGCTAAAGGAGAAGCCGTGCATTGTGTTCTGCGTCCTGATTGGCTAAGGCCATTGTCAATCAATCGCCTCTGCTGCGTTTCCTGTACTGTACAGTACAGAATGCGTTCAGCTCACCAAACGTACACAAATGTTCGATCACTAGCAGTGTGACTCTGAAGTATTGTATGTTTGCAAGTTTTCCCTCCGACAAAAACCCACAATGTCGACGAAGGCCTTCATTGGAAAAAGACACTACAGCAGAGCAGTGCAGGACGAAGAGGCGCGGTCAGAGGTGTTCAGAGGTGTTACACTGTGACGCGTAAGTCACTATTAATCATTTCTAATGTGTCCAGCTTCGTAGGTTGATTGTTAAAATATACAAAGGTTTGAATTTTGAGAGTGTTTAAAGAAGAGAGAAATGCGAGAAAATGTTAATGCCTGTCTGAGAATGAAGTGTGTGGTGAGGGGTTTTACAGCCTTTTAACAAATATGGTGGTGCCCCGGCTAACAAATTCAATCTGTTCCGGCGTCATGTTCGTTGAGCGAATCAAGCATTAGCCGGGGCGAGTTTTTCCATAGGAATCTGCTTTGCGGATTTTGCCTGTCGCGGGTTATTTTTAGAACGTAACCCCTGCAATAAACGAGGGACCACTGTACAAAGAAACACATAATTAGTTAATCATGTGCAAAATCAGATACAATTTCTTTACAAAATTTTACAAGTTTGCATTGTACAGTAATATCTTTGGAATTAAAAGGCTTTTCCATTTTATATACATTTGGTCTAAACCTTAGACAAACAGGCAAATATTGTATCGAATGGTGTATCGATTAAGAAGTCGGAGAGAGCTGTTCAAAGCCCAGCAAAGCTTTGTCTCCAAGCCAACCATTTGGGAAGAGCACTGACAGCTCAACATGGACAATTTCTGAGTTAAATCAAAGAGTGGGTTACAACAAGGAGGTGCTGGGGTCTCTTCATAGGTGGTCTTTGAGGTCTGGAACCAAAAATATAAAATTGGACTAACTGAGGAGATTCAATTCTTTTCTGTCTCTGAAAGTGTGACTGTCTTATCTTTTGTTTTTGTTTTCGGCTCCCTTCGCCAGCCTGAGCGCACCCCCCCCCCCCTTACAGGAGAAGCTGTGTAGAGAATGAAGCTCTGTTTTTCACCCTTCCCCCACTTATCACTACACACTCTGATTTGGAGGTTTTAGTGGACTCTATGGACCTGTGTCACCATGGTCAAGCGCCACGAGACTTTTAGATCTGGACATATGAGGGTAGAGAGCGCTGACTTCCTTATCAGGACTGATACCACATCCATGCTGTCATTACCTCATGTCACACAAACCAAGGCCTCTCTGGAACTTTGCTTTGTTAATGTGTGTGTAACTTGTAACCTGTCTGCTAACTGTGCATATGAGGGTTTTTTATTCTATGTGATCATACTTTTGCTTCCTATGGAGCCTAATTCTGAAAACTGTGCTTTTTTTTACTCTCTTTCCAACTGTATACTACCACCCCCCCACCCCCCACTTTCCCCCAACTGATGAAGGGGCAGCGCGCTTGCTGCAGCCCCTCGGTGGGAGAAAATGTAATTTCGTTGTTGATGGAAACATTTCACAATGACAATAAACATATTCTGATTCTTATTCTGATATCATTCACTACACCTGTACATCCTGATAGGAGAGAAAATCCTGTCTAATCAAATATTTGCTTTAACTCTGACATCCACTGTGATTTGAATCGTACTGATTCTTTAAAAAACTAAAAAAAAAGAAGAGATAATTTATTTCTATTTCCATTCAGCAGTCTACACCAAAAACCAATCATCCTACACTCGACAATCTTTATTAATTTGAATCTACCTGCTTCTTCATTCAAGGCACAGTTTGCAGCATTTTTATTCAACTCAAGTAACTTCTTCAGGAATTTAAGATGAAAAGCTTCAATAAAGGAAATATCTTCGTAACCCCACACCTCTGCCCCACACAATAATACTGTACTGGTAAAACTATATGATCAAACAGCTGTAACTGGTTCTTAGCTGACTTACCTAAAAATTTGCCAGTTCCCCAAACCCGTCGCCATCTTTACCATATGTGAGTGACCTGTCTATACTTAGAACTCCGTTACAGACAATGTTTGAAAGCTAGTGTGTGTGAGGAGAGGGGTAGGAGTGTGCGGGTGTGTGGGGGTGTGTGTGTGTGTGTGTGTGTATGGAGGGGTGAGGGTGTGCATTTTAAGTATGCAAGTATACATTATATATATGTGTGTGTCTAAATGTGTAATTGTATTTAATATACAGTCTATGTATGTTTTAAAATGTAAAGCACTTGGGCTGCTTTTATGTATAAAAATTGGTCCACAAATAACATTTCATTTGATTTGACCTGTTGCCACTTAGGTCACATCAAATACTCAGTACAAATGCGGATTCTGGTGTGAGTTTTCTTTCACAAAGCATTGTGTCAATCATGCGACACCTTTTGAGTAACGTATTCTCCTGTTCATCAGTCATGTGCAAAGAATGTCATCTAGTTCTTCCAACCAAGGCAACGCGTCCTTTTCTCCTCCTGAAGAAACACTTCTAAACATGTCACCTATTGTTGGTGGAGTTTTTTTTCACCTTTTTTTCACTGCTCTACTGTACAGGTGAATCCCAGAGCCTCCATTTTCTCACTAATCAGTCTTAAAACTCCATTATTCTTGTGAGTTCTTACCAGCAATTGTTATATATTTTCACCTGATCATATTACTATCAAAGCTTTTACTTCGTCCTCGCTCCACGTCTGACCGCCAAACATTGCTCCCAGCTATTGTTACTTGTGCGTTAGTTTTGGTTGCATTTACCCACAATGCCCTGCTTTTTAGTCCACTTCCTGTATTTGGTTCACTTGGAGCAGACTGAGGGTGCGTTCACACCTGTTAGTCTGGTACAGTGGTTTGATTGGGCCCAGAAGTTGCTACAATGTTTTAATTCGCAACTAGTTCGGTCCACATTCACACCAGCGTTTTTGCAAACAAACCAACCACTATGAATGTTGTTTATCCCCCCACTCATGTGGCGGCGCTGTTTACAAAATACTGTGTTTTGGGTGATGTGAGTGAGACTGATTGGCACAGCATTTGTAGAGGGAAAAATCCAGCAGACAAAAACATTGGATTTATGCTTTATTTCGGAATAATGAATGGTAGTATTTTACTTGTTTTTATGGTGATTTATTATTATTATTTGTTTGTGCAAAAAGCACAAATACTGCTGTTGTTCCAGCATGGAAATCATATTCAGGTCGAAAACACTGCGCGCTTCTTTTTTGCACAGAGATGACTATCAAAAGACTGATGTAGAGAAGTTTACTAGCTTCTTGAAATGTACGATACAGCTTGCTCCGGAAGCCTCTGTAGACCAAAAAGTGCTACATTACAGACAGCTGGACCGAATCGGGACTGGACAGAGTTCTCATCATCAGCGAACAGCACTGAAGTTCGAATGGAGGTGTACCGAACCATACCGAGACCACCTCGAAAAGGTAGTCTCGGTAGGGTTCTTTAGTCTGAACCTAAACAAGCTGGTCCACTTTCACACTAGCCCAAACAAACAGAACTTGCAGGTGTTCCAGACTCCAGTACGTTTTAAGCAGACTAAATGCTGTAGGTGCCTCAGGGAGAAAACACCCTGAGACCCACATCTTCAGGTGGACCAGGTTTAGTATCTTTGATCTGCACTGAGTTTGATGGCGTATTTACACCTCCCCAAATGAACTTTCCAAGCAGATGAACTACAGTTTGATTAAACAGGGTCGGTGTGAACGCAGCCTTAACTTCACTACATCCGCCAATGAGGTTATGCTTTTGTCCTGTTTGTTAACAGGATGAATCAAAAAGTTATGAACCGATTTCGACAAAATTTTCAGCATATGTTGGAAATGGCATAAAGACCAATACACAACATGGTGCCAGCATCAAATTTAAATGAACTGCCAGGCAGAAGGTCTAGAGGAAGATCAAAGAGGAGATTTATGGATGTGGTGATGGAGGACATGAAGGTAGTTGGTGGGAGAGAAGAAGATGCAGAGGATAGGGTGAGATGGAGGCAGATGATTCGCTGTGGCGACCCCTGAAGGGAACAGCAGAAAGGAAAAAAAGATCCTATTCTGAAATAAATACAGAGTTTCAATTCTATTCTATTCAATTTTCAATTCAATTCAATTTTATTTGTATGGCACCAATCATAATCAAAGATTATCTCTAGGCGCTTTACAATTCAAGGCCGAGACCTCAAGACTATACAGAGAGCAAACCCAACAGAACCACCAGCTCAGGGTAGGCGGCCATCTGACTCGACCGGTTCAGGTTAGTGGACAGGGGAGAGACAAAAGAAAAGAGTACAGATAGAACAACAAACAGCATTTAGCAAAATACCAAAATTTGTTTGCCTTTCCATTTCACATGGTGATTTTTGACAGCAGCGATGTAAATCTTCCCTTTTCAAAGGTTTTTGCCGGGACCAAGCATTAGTAAATTTGGCCTGTGATGTCTCTTCCTCCCTCACTGTGCATTGCTGCTCTCAGACTTCCATGTCAATAGGTTCGTATCTTTCCTTCACTTTGGATGTTCAGTCAACAGCGAGAGGTTCAGACACTGTGTCGCTCTGATGTTCACAGCCACGTCAAAGCCTTTTGTTTTTACTCTGTTTGGTTTCACTTTGTGTTTCGTGTCATGTCATTCTGAGCTGCGATCAGCTCAAAGAGACAAATAAAGACAAAAAAACAGTCACGGTGACTCTGAATAAAAACAACAAGCAGCGGAGGTCATCTGCAGGCAGGCTAATTTGGTCTCTCTGCGACATTTGTGTGTTTTTGTTTAATGAATGTGCCTTTGCGCTGACAGACTTGACAGATTTGGAAACTTGCGGAGTGTATATTAGGTTTAATGTGTCAGAGAGTCGGACTGCAGAGCTCACCTTGTTCTCCTACAGGGACTCGATGTTCTTTCCAAGCAAACATTTCTTGACATTTTCCCTGACAACCTGCCATGATTTCTGCCTCAAGTACAACTGGAGGTAAGGGGAGATGATTGCCAAGTGACCCAGAGTGACTTAGTTTTTTATTTTCCCAAAGACGAGGTAAGTTTTTCTGCATGTGGAGTTGTGTTCTGTCGAGAGCTGGGTGATACAGACAAAAATGCTCTCATAGTGAGGAAGAGTCCTGAACGGAACCTGACCAAAGCAGACATTTATTTGTGGCTTTAATTTATGAGTGAAAAATGCACTGACGCAAACAGAATAAAAAACACATAAAAATGCAAAACCAATGCAAAGAGGCAGAAGATGCATGAAGATGACAACCATGTAAGAGACGAAAATGATAAACAAAATGAAAAAATCCCGCTCCTTGAATCGCCACCTTACAATGGTGGAGGCGTTTGTGTGCCTAACTGATCCTTAGAAATAGGTTGTCATGGGTAATTCACCCCTGATAGGGTCTCCCACGTCCGGATGATCGTAATGATTTTATGACGAAGTCTGTGCCATTTCGCTCAGATACTGTCCATTGACACACCTAGAGAATGCAAGGAGACGATTTGCAATTAACCGCGCTGCCCACAGGCGGAGATTTTTTCAGCTGCTGCCATTGTTTTGACATGAGTGTAGTGAAGGATGCGGTGATTTTACGTCATATTCACGTACGGTTGCCGTGCCCGTATGCGTACGTGACCGAGCGTGCCGTGCCATAGACCACCTCTTCCAACCGCGCTGAAGCCCGGGGCCAGAGCGCGGCTCGCTTCTACTCACATTACTCAATTGATCCGCGCTAAAGGTGTGAAACACACCCAGGCACAGAATGAACTGCCAGTGTGAGTACACCCTATGTCTCAGCTGGCCTGGAAACACCCAGGGGACACCCCGGAGGAGCTGAGGAAGGTGGCTAGGGCTTCTCTGCTTAAGCTGCTGCACCCGTGACCCTGACCTGGATAAGAAGAAGATGATGGATGGATGGAAAATGACAAAACAGATGCACAAAAACAGACATGCATGAAAATGTGATTCTTTTCCAAATGTTTCCCATGCTTTTCACTCCAGTTATGGACACTTGGAAACACTTTGACAACGTTGTATGTGCTTCTCCTGCTTTGTGTCCATCTACAGTCCTCCTCACATCTAGACTCTTTTTTGTTTGTTTTTTTTTTGTTTGTTTTAGACATGATTTAAAAGTGAAGACTCAAATCCTTTCTGAAATAAATCCTAGATAAATGTTCAGTCTTAACCTCAGTTCACACACTTAGACCATTACTCAGTCAAAGAGCGGTTGTTGGTGTGATGACAGAATAAAAGGGTCAGTTCGTCTCAGGGTTAATAATATTGAATGATGGGAAAAAAACAGGCACATCCTGGCAGGCATCACACTGTTGGCTGGATGAAACAATTTGACAAATATGTAAAAAACAAAAGTTACAGTAAACAAGAGTTTAACATATCGTCAACGTATTGAGTGACGTACTGTTCCTAAATAAATCTATCCTGCTTTGAAATGCTCTGTATGAATCTGGTAGTCTTTCAAACAGCAAGGGGGCTAATACTTTTGACTTCACCCGTAAAAAGTCTAAAAAGACAAAACATTCAAGACAAAAACTCAAAAAAATTAAAAAATAACACAGAAGAAGACATAAACAATGTAAAAGGTTCACAGAGATGACATGAAATATTCAGACGAGACAAAAAAATACTGTTAAGAAAAAAAAATGACAACGACATAAGAGACGAGACAATGACTTAAAAAAAGGCCAATAATGATGTTAACAAATGTAAAAAGATGCAAAAAAAAACAAAAACACAAATGGCACTGAACAAAGATGAAATATTCCTGCTTTCAATTCAGTGCTTTTACTTTTTTTTTTTAAACTCTCTATTTATTTATTATTTCTTATCATGTTTATTTTTTGTTATTAATGTCATGAAAGGCAGTGTAAATTAAAATAAATTAACAAAATCTCACTTTTTTCTTTAAAGAGCAAATGTGGGTTGTGCTCAAGTATACTGTATGTATTCAGCTACATGTACTTGAGTACTTTTTTCCAAAATAAAAACTATTCAGTTATATTTGACCAGAGCTCAGTGAGTAGGATTAAAAAGATCAAAAATAAATAAATAAAATGAGACCAAACAAAGAAACAGGAATGGACTAAAATAATCAGGAAAAATGAACAAAAATGAACAAACGGAGCAACAAACAACACTAGAAAATGTTCAATCTGTGAAGAGATGCCGTTGTATTGCTGAGTCAAAATACTTAAACTTGCTGGAAAAGTGCAAGAGTTAAATTAACGATTCAGTGAAGTAGTAATCAAAGGCGTTGTCGTTGCCATGGTAACCACACATTCCGTTAGAGTTTTCCATCCTCTTCCTATGTAAAAAAATGTCAAAAAAGCTTAATATTTAAAAAACTACAAAGGTTAGATTTATGAAAAGCAATTGCAGAGATGTCCTGAATAATATGAAACATGAAATTTGAATGGGTTGAATCGGACAAAAAATGTAGGAGTACTTACACGAAAAAAAACGTACTGAAGTGAATTGATGCATGACTCATCAATCCCACTAATAACCAATGAAACTGAACAAAAACCAACAAAATACACAACAAAATGAGCACAAATTGTCAAAATAATCAAACAAGTAAGCTAAAAAATGATAAAAAAAAATATGAAACAAATCTGCACATTAACAAATCTTGCTTATTATTTGACAGTACACAGTTTGAATTTTTTTTTTTTCATTTTTCTGGTTACAAGTCTGACATTTTATTAATGATATATGAGCCTGTAACTAATTCCACACTGCGTAGTTTTTCTTTCGATACTTTTTACTCTTACTCAAGCCTTTTACAAGTACTTCAGCTTCTACTTGAGTCACTAGAATGAAAAAGTAACAGTACATTTACTTGAGTACTGTTTCTAAGTACTCTTCCCACTACTGTTAAGAAGCATGCTCATCGCCACAAATCATTAACTATCACAATGTAAAAAATATTCATATCACAATAACCCCAATGTTGCACATTTCTAGTTATGCCAGCCTTAAACCTGCTGCTATTTTTGACATAATTTTTAAATATTCAAGTCAAATTCTGTCAACAAACGTGCTCTGTGACATTAAATTCCCCTTCCACATCACCTCCTTGGAAAACATTTGTACAGACTGATTAAAGAAAAAAGATGAAGTTAAATCCTTCCTGACAGAAAATGAACAATCAAACCAAAAAAGCTCATCATACGTTGTCAGTTTGTGACAAACGACCACAAACAAGCCTCAGTTATTTCCAAAAGCAGCAGTTTGATTAAAAAAGGACATATTCCCAATGAGCTATTTCCAACTATAGCAGTAGTATTTACAGCAGCAGGGAATTACAGGTCCTGTCGGCGTTTATCTGCCCTCATTACATCAAAACAGGACACACTTCATCAGGAAATCATGGAGTTTAGCCAAATGCTCCAAAAAAGGAGGCTTAATTGCTCTGGAGGAAGGAGAACACATGAAGAGATCATGAGAGGGCTTAAAAAAATGATGGAGGAGATTTGTGCAAAGTCAGAAATAACCATCTCGGATACTTAACGCAAAAAAAGTGAGGGGGTTTTGACTGGGAGCGTGTGAATTTAATTACAAAGAAACTAAAAGAAAACAGGGAAAGTAACTCATCCCTGTGTTGTTTTTATGTAGGACAGAAGGTTTTTGACAAGTTCGTCCACGGGCAGATTCTAAGAGACATTGGACAACTGGACATTGAGGAAAAACAGCAAGAAGATCTACAGTAGCTCAAGGCGGCATAGAGAGCTGAAGCCCCGCCCACTTCCTGTACAACTCTGTTCAGGTTGTGGGACCTAACTAAAAAAAAAGCTTTGCAGTGGATGGTCCAAGATCCCACTGGAATCACTTCATTTCATATTTGTCAATTTAAACAACAATTTTCCAGTTAAGAGATTTACATTTACTCTCTGTCGTTGACAATAATATAGTGAAACAGTTAAAAATCATTCCAGGTGTTTTCATGTTAAGCTGCAGAGACTCTGAACAGACTGTGGAGATCAGGTTAAAATGGCATCACGTATGTGGTTTGTAGTCTTTGTAGGGAGCCTAAAGGCCCATTTATACTCTACGCTAGTGTGTTGTGTATCAAACGTTGTCAAATGTCACTGGCATTTATACTCCAATGTGTACTTTATGTTGCCATGGAGGTACGCAATACATCCACTAGTGGGCAATGTGGAGTTCAGACTGTCCTCTAGTGTGGAGTTACATTGGATTCTGTCTGAAAATACTAAGTGAAAAATGAGTCATTATGTCTCAAACATTTTATTTGTTCTCTCTAATAAGTAGTCCATATTTAAATTTTTGCTCATTATTAAGCTATTACAGCAAATAATCCAACATATCACTGCCATGCTGGAGTTTGATTATATGTTGCTATGGTAACTAGTGTTGCCGGTGGCATCAGACCGAGTCGAACCTTCAAATCTGCTATTTAGTCAATATGGACATAGTTTTACCTGAGATACACTCAACTGCAGTTGTGGGTACGTGTTTACACTAACAACACTGTAATATGATTTTGTTTAAACCTACTTGGTGAAGTTTTAGCGTCCGTAAGCTAGCAGTTAATTAGCTTTCCCTACACTCCAGTTGCACCACCACCATTCGTCCAAATATGGTTGCAGTCTGTTTTTGGCTCCAAGATGTCGTCCAGGATGACAGTGATATCTATGTCTATGGCACAGCTTCTCCTCAAATAGTTGAGTCATTTCTGTTAATCTTTCAGTGTTGTGTTTTTGTTTCTTTTATTCTTCCGCCACATGAGCTGTACTGCTCTAGAGCACCCCCACAATTTCTGGCACTGAATCATTTTAATGCACGCTGAGACCGGAGGGAACGACCCCTCTGCATGAGTCTGTGGACTTAGCGTAGAGTATAAATGGGCCTCCCACTTCCTTCCTCCCCTCCTCCTAGTTATGGGAGAAAAAAATATGCATTCCATTCAGTTGCATAAGACATACGATCTTTTGATCACATATGAATTGTACCATCATGCTGCATTTGACACAGTGGATCATGACATCCTCATCTCACGACTGGAACAATGGGTGGGCACCGCAGGATCAGCTCTCCAGTGGTTTACAGCTTACCTTTCTGAAAGGAGTTTTTGTGTTGGGATCGGTGATTTTACCTCCACTTTCGCTGACCTCCCCTGGGGAG
>JAQQAE010011005.1:0-13827 GCA_029823295.1 Pseudamia nigra | reverse complement strand
TGTTCCAGAGCTACAAGGACATGCTACCGGGCCTGGCGGCCGTTAGAAAAATCTATAAATAGGCCGCATCGTTGTATGAGCCGCAGGGTCGGCAATGTGTGAAAAAAGCCGCGGCTTGTAGTGTGAATATTACGGTAGTCAAGAAATTGAACCAAGCTTGATGCAAAATATGAAAAGCCAAAACAATGCACATAAAAAAATAAAAGAAAATGAATCAAATTAGATGCAAAAAGAAGATACTGAAAGTGACCAAAATTAAGCAAAATAAGAACAAAAATGTAAAAAACTACCCAAAAAATTAAGAGATCATTGACAAAAACAGAAAAAAAAATCAACAAAATAAGAAGAAAATGAGCAAAATGAAGAAGTTGCAAAGAAAGGACAAAAAACCCCAAGAAAAATGAATAAAAATAAACCAAACAGTTTTTACACATGATCATATTATAAGTAAAGTATAATTATGATTGTAGTTCACTAAGCTGACATACCCTGGTGTATGTCTTTTAATCATTTCTAAAATAACAGTTTTCTAAAGGTTGTTTGGAAGTACCACAAGGCTCAAAGTGTCACATATGCCCCATATTTTTTAATAGTTCATGGATGAAAGGGTTAATGTGTGCACGCTAAACGCACCCGGAGCCACTGAAGACTATTTTCACAAACTGAATCCGACATAATGATCGAACTGGCCTTTAAGTTTAAAAATTTGACGCGGTCTTCTTTTTACTGCGTGTTCTGCCGTCCTTAACCAGACGAGACAGATCAGAAAAGGTTAATCTGATTTTTTTTTAAAAACAGCACTTTTTCCATACATTTACCCGAGGCTGGTGCACGTTTAGCGGCCCCTGAAATACAGCACTCGCCGTCTTTACATTGGCCGCTGTGTAAATCTGTCAGTAAACTGCTGAGCCGCTTGCTCGCGGGAAAAGAAAGACTTCACACTTAATATTCGCCGCCATAAATTATCGCGATTCGAGGCCGAGCCGGAGACGTGGCCCTGACTCGGGAAGAGCAGAAAATGATGGATCCGGGACTTCGGTTAAAGCTAAGATGCTCAAATCTAGTGTGGCATGACTACATTCATTAGTGTGGAGAAACATGTTGTTCAGATGTACTTTACAAACACGCTGCGGCTGCTGTTGTGCAGCGGGAGTAATTGCAAACGGTCCAAGTGGCCATTAAAACTGTACGAGTGTGGAGGATTTTCAGTGGCTAATAAGGTCATCTGTCACCGAGGGAAACACACACACACACTCAGATATGGCTGCTTTTTTAAAAGTTCTGCTAAAGGACACAAACTACATTCAAGCAGCTGAGCGTCATCCTTATCCAATCAACACACGACTAAAGGGACAACCAAAATAAACCCAATCAGCCAGCGACAGGCACGGCTGATTCCAGGATCTGTTGGGGTTAAAAATTCACCCCAGCATTCAATAGAGCACCTCAGTTCCACCATTCATCATGTAGTACTACTTCTTTATGACATGATTTACATTTCATTTAAGTCATTAAACATCGTTCTCAACCAGGAGTCGACAACCTTTATGACCTAGAGACATTTATGGACACAAATAAAATGAAATAAGTGTCTAGAGCTGCAAAAATACTCTATTTATAACTACGCATCACCCTGTATTATTTGATTTCATTGAGCCACTCTACTCTCTTGGGGCTCCAAGCAATTGCCTGGTGACACGGCTATAGGACTTCATTCTGTGACTTCGAGCAGGTTCTGAGATGGTCCAGGTAAAGTATGATTTAATGAAAATGCCACGTTTACCTTCCCAACACTCCATCTTTCGATTCAATTTTATTTGCTTAGCGCCAATCACAATTGACAATTATCTCTCGGTGCTTCCATCTTCTTCCTCCGAATTGAGAATCGAGTCAATCCCTGAAAGAATTCCATGTGAAAATAAGATAATGTAGCATTGAATGAGGTCAGTTTGTCTATAACCTTCCAGTTTAGATGACCTAGTTCTCAATGTTTGTGCAAAATTAAGTATAGGTTCTTTGATGGACAGACTTCATCGTTTCATTCAGTCTGATCCGATTAGCTGTCATGTCTATACTGTGTCGTGCCTGGTGATATTTGATTGGATTTCCTGCTTGATAGGATAAGAAACCAACTGTTTCTAGTCAAAAACGTACCACAGTCTTTCAGTTCACATTCAACGGATCGCCTCTAGAATTTTTTTTTTGTCAGTTTAATGCAGTGTCCTACTCAGGCTGTTGAAAGGTGAGTGGCAGAGCACTGAGTGTATCATCACTGCTGACCCTGTGAATCAATCAGTCCACCCTAAATACATATATGATGACATTGATCGGTCTATTTGTATTGGCTTTCTTGTCGGACACATTGCTTAAGTGGTAAATCAATATGTAAACTATGGATATAACCCGTTCCTTCATGGAGAAAATAACAGCAGAGCATCATTAAGGTCAGCACAATCAGCAGAACACCCAACACATTCACAGCATTCCCAACACATTTTCTGTGGACTTTTGCCCTTTTCAGACATCTTTTAAAACTATAACTTTACTAAAACTGGAATTTAAAAGTGCATGTAAACATAAATCAACTGGGATCAAATTTTTAAAAGTTGGACTAACAAATCCATATAATGAGATTTAAAGTGGATTTACTCCTGCATGTATACAGACCAGTCTGTTCTGCACATGCTCTAGAACTCTGTTCCAAATCCTGACCTGGAAGTCAAACAGCATGTTGCCAACTGACTGCTAACTGTTGAACATGGAGAACACTGGTGGACATTTTGCATGAGACACACTTCATGCTGACTCAGTTGAAGGAGCTGAACATTTTAAAATGCATGCTAACTTGCTGGCTTGCTATTGATCATTGTTGTGGTCTGTGACGTGGTAGGTCAACCGGAAATGGTGCAATAACAATGAGCTGACAGAGTGCACATCGCCACTTCTCGTAATGGAGGCCACATGATGTCAACAATAAATCGATTACACGCCTGCCCTTACATGTACATGTAAATGTACAGACATTTAGGTCTCAATGCCTGAGTTTATTATGAAGACATTAGAGCTTGATAGAATGAACACTTTACCAATAAATATGTGCAAAATGCAAAATATCACTAATGTGCTGTTCGTATTAAACTCATTTTACTTCCAGATGTATCCTCACATGTCTTTATTAAGGAACTGCCCATAATGGGATGCATTTTCACTGTCCCCTAATGTTCTTTACTCTCTCCTAAACTGGGTGCATGTGCTCTTTGGGAAAAAGTCCCTGTCGAGCCATTAACATACTTAACCTTTAAGTGGTCTGAACTACTTTAAAAGGAGCACAAACATGAAAATAATCACTTTTTCCTCTAAAAACAGAGGGAAATCTGGGACAAAGCAGTGAATCCAGTGACTGTCCTCAGAAATGAGGTCCATCTGGTCACCTGGGCTCACACCGCTGCTATTCAGCTGAAATTAACCGAGTACATTTAGGGCTTGTGATGGCCACAAGCCAGTAGACAGCACCTGTTCACCGCTGTAAACAGCCAGCCACAGCCAAATAACAACAGGCATGCCAAAGCGCTAATGGGCTCATGGTACGGTGGCAATCGCGGCCAGTAGGATCGCTATCAGACTCAATCTTTATCTGCGCCATCTGCCCCTGAACGCATCACCTGGAGACGTATAGAAACACTTTAAGGGATTTTCACTTTCACACAGAGTTGGGCAATATATCCATGGTAATTACCCAGTGACAATGTACATTTTTGATTATTTGATTAATTTATCATGATAAACATTTTTTTTTTGTCTCACCTAGAACACACTCAGTGAATGAAGACCTCGGCCATGTCTGAAACCAGTCAGGATCACCACATTCAAACCGCCGATCCAGATCAGACTGTGTGGTGTGGTAGAACTAGAATGACGCTGTCCTGCGTTCTGTTCATTTAGAGTTACATGCAGACATCCTACAGCTGGCCCTATCTTGCAGTTCTGAAGAACTGACGCACCATCCACTGGAGTGATCATAAGAGGTGCACTGTGCATCTCCGTTAACGACTAGTGCTCACAGAGCAAAGCTGTTGACAGATACTGCTCACCTCCTGAGTTTGCCATCTTAACTGTTTTACTTGTACAGAGGCTAATGTTAACCCAGGCCTTAGCCACCACAACAATAAGAATAAACATCTAAGAAAGTCCGGCACACTTTAACTTCATAATATGCCAAATTAGAAAAAAAATCTCACAACAAAGAGTTTGCAAGACTCGTGAAAGGTGAGTTCTTTCCCCAAAGGATTCAAGGAGATAGAGACACTTTTTTGCACTTTGTGACACCTTTAAAATGAGGATTCATTGTTATAACATGGTAAATAAGTAAAAAGAAAAAAAAAACATGGACGAACATGTCATGGGCACTTTCAATAAATGCCCGTGAAAGCTCCTGGAACTAAATTTAATTTGATTGAATGATAAGGAAAGCCAGACAAAATTGCAAATAACAAATACCCCCTAAAAGAAAATGTTCTGTGTCTTTCATTTAATTTTTATCCTTTACATCATATCACACCATTTTCCATTTAAAATAAGGAATACAAAAGCCAAAAAGATACTTCTTTTTTCAGTTTTTGTTTCTCAAACTGAAACAGAACAGTGGATACCTTCTCGTATTTTGATATCCAATTTAGCAGAAAAGCGCCAAAAATTAAATAGTGATTCAATTTTTTATTTTTTATTCTGTTCCTGACATCAGACGTGAGCACGGAGTGAATTTTACTCGCCTGTCAAGAGGAGTAACGGAAGCTAGATGCCTCTCGGAGAGTTTGGAAAAATACAAAGCATTGCTACTGATCTTTAAAAAGATCTGGACTTAACACACTAGGTGACTATGCTGAACTGATAACACATTTTTGAATGTGGGAAAACCAATACCGTAGTGGGATGTCGACAGAGTTGTATGCGTTGCTCGGAGATATCGATTAGGCACTTCTGAGATCAGCACCAACAGACTGATCAGATCCAGGACTTGAATCAGCATTAATCTCTTCAATTGACAGGGTGAGTTGTGAACTTTCCACTTCGACAATACAGTTGGTGGACTGCGGTAGAAGATTCTGTGGCAACTAGTAACAGTAACACGCTTAAACAAAAACAGCTTCTGAGTCACGTCCAGAGTCAGAAACAGAAAAAAATGAGTCGGCATCTTGTTTTCTGCAGTGTCAATGTGAGCGCTGAATCAAAAATCAGAAAACAAGTTGAATCCATGTATCATTCATTGATTCTAGTTTTAATTTAAAACCCTTCAATTTTCATTTCTAAAAACAAACTAAAGCAACGGATAACAACTCATCTTTGAGTTCTGATTTAATGTTCAAACTGAAAATGCAGAAAGTGAGAAGACGACTCATTTTTCCTATTTTCCATCCATCCATCATCTTCCGCTTATCCTGGTCAGGGTGGTGGGGCCAGCTGCCTCAGCAGAGAAGCCCGGACTTCCCTCTCCCCAGCCACCTCCTCCAGCTCCTCTGGGGGGTCCCCCAGGTGTTCCCAAGCTAGCCAAGAGACATAGTCTCTCCAGTGTGTCCTGGGTCTGCCCCAGGGCCTCCTCCCAGATGAAGTTTTGGCAAGCAGGGATTGGACCACCCAGGCCCCACCTTCAATTCTCACCCAAACCCTACAGCACCAGACCCTTAGAACCCTTCCTGCAGGTGGTGGGCCCACAGGAAGGCATCGGTATAAGGGTCATCTGAATCGCTCTTCGTCTGACCTGTGACCTAGGACCAGTTTGGCTTGGGCACCCAAACCCCTCCACTACAGTAAGGTGGTGATTCCAGGTGGGTTTTTTCTATTTTCATTGTTCTATTTTTTGTTTTAAACAGAAACATGGAATGAACAAACGATGTACATGTATGAAGTCGTTATCCACAGTTTCGCTTGAGAAATAAAAACTGAAAAAACAAGTCTTTTCGTACAATTGCAACTGATTTTTTTTTTTTTCGTTTCTTTAACGTAGTTTATCTTTGCTTGGTTGTCACTGTCATCAAATTTTCATTTTGCTTTTATCATCTACTTATCAGTTTTGTTTTTTCTTTGTGTCTTTTATGTTGTTTTAATCCTTCTGCATCTCTTTAGCATCTTTCAAGTCAAATATCTGCTCCTATTCTGCCTCATATTTGCATTTTTATACCGTTTTTACATTTAAAACCACAAACAACCATCTCAATTCTTCAATTTTCACTCTACCTTTTAACTTGAATTAAAAAATGATCCAATATTCATTCTTCTTGTTTTAATATGAGAACATCCAAGTCTAATGCTGTAACTCCGGTCAGCAGTTTACGGCAAGCACCAGGCCATAATAACCCCATTTCCTGTCTTTCGCTCCGCACAATCCCATAATAAGTTCATTTCCATAATGAAATGTGCTGTGGTGGAGCTGGAGGAGCGACAGCAGGCACGGTGCCCTTCGTCTTCAGCGAAGGCGTCGTCTCAGCTCGCTTTTAATGTGAAGGCAGTAAACGGATGATGAACGTTTCCTGCCGAGGGGGGTTAAGGACGCGGGGCAGGAAGCCGATCATCTGCCAACGCCGCTGACATAAAAACATTATCTAACATCACATATACATCAGGACAACATTTCCATTTTCTGTCAGGACACTTATTAATCGCTCGGTGTCAGAAAACGGTCAACAGCTACAAGCCTGTCAGATGTACGATTTATGGCGCAGTATTATTTACATTAAGCCACATATATACCAAGAATTCATGTGACCTGAAGGCATCGGAAATCGGCCACGATATTTTCTGCTGAGACACTTTGGGATCTACACTACTGGTTAAAAGTTTTAGAACACCTCAATTGTTCCAGTTTTTTTTTTAATGAAATTTAAATGGTTCAAGTCCAATGAATGGCTTGAAATGGTACAAAGGTACGTGCTGAACTACCAGAGGTTGAAAAACAGTAAGGTGACCCAAAACTGAAAACTAACGTACAGTTCAGACCTATACAAAAAGGCCTTTTTAACACAACAAGACATGGGTGAACGACTTACAGCTGTTCTGCACCAGTGGCAGTTGATCAAACCTTGACAATTGGTGCAATTAATTCATAGAGGTGTCCCAAGTTTGCTTCATTAATTAAAACCCCCCATGTCTGCATAAACACAGTGTTGGATCCAGTGGGTAATGTCCCGGCCTGTTCAATGAGGGCGATGCGGAAGTAAATTTAAATTGTAATACCCCTATTGGGCACTGGGGCACTGTTTCAAGCCTGATTCCCATAGAGTTTCATGGGATTTCTCTTTGAAAACACTAAGCAAATACATTTTTGTTATGAGTCATTATGGTCTCAAACGTTTTATTTGGAACCTTTAATAAGTGATGTTGGTCCCTCTTGTTTGGAAGCTTGAATGTTGAATTTTCTCTTTACATGATAATGAGAACAAAACACATTTACAGAGGTGGAAATAAACCCGACAGCAAAAAGTTTGTTTGTAATATTTTGCAACCATTTTAATTTGTGCTGTGAAGCCATTTCAAAATGTGACACTGCAGATTAACTGATTTGACCACAGTTTCGACTCTGTTCAGCCACAGAGGCATCGCTTGACAAAAAAATGCAAAAAGCGCTAAAACTATAGTGTGCAGTGTCTCTTGAAGAAGACGAATGAAATATTAAACACTTCACATTCAGAAAAATCAATACATTTTGAGATAGGTGGGTTTCTCAGAACTGAAGTACAACTCTGACATCTGAGACATAGGAGTTGAACAAAGTACATTTACTCCTTTGCATTATCTTGAGTAGTTTGTCCCATAAAATGTACTTTTTATCCTTACTTGGATACCGTACATTTGTGATGAAAAAAGTACCTCTACTCACGCCACCTCAAGGAGTAAAAAAAAAAAAGTAGAAATTGAAAAAACCCTGGGCGTAATAATTTAGCAAATTATCAACAATGTTCAAAAATAATCACAAAAAGCAACAAAATGAACAAAATAATCATGAAAATGAACAAAACTGAGCGACATAATCAAGAAACTAAACAAAAAGTAACAGAACAAGAAACAGTGAGCAACAATATGTACAGTAGCCCCTTGTGCTACCTACCCAATCTGCTAATGTTAATGTAAATGGTTATTTTTATTTTTTGTTCTGGTTAATAGCTATTTTAATGTTTCATAAATGTGTTCTGCAGCTTTAAATTTATTGCATGATTTGCACTACCTGTTCACATACTACCTTGACTGTCTGTACTGCATATGATTGGGTGATTACAGGTCTTGTTTTTAATTTCCGTTATTTGATTTGTTGGTGGGCGGGACTACAGGAGAGGCCAGAGAAGAGGGCAGCGAGAGAAAAGACGAGTGAGGGAGCGGCAACACGCAAGGCTCCGGGAATTTCAGAGAAATGAGCAGAAAGTTTTAAAATGACTAAAACCAGCGATGTTTGGACGGTACCTGTTGTGTTTCATGCCACCCGGCGCGAGAGCAGACGGCAGACGCCTGCTACTTCAGACATTGGTGAGGACGAATCTACAGCAGTTGCCACGTCTGTCCACCTACATGGCTAACTCGGCCTCGCCTGCTGCCTTTGTTTTCTGCAGACCACTGCCAGAACGCCATTACGTCCCATCGAGAAGTAACGGTAACCTGCTGGATTGAGTGACTTTGCTTGAGGACTTGTGAGTATTCCTGCTGCCTCGGTTCTACTTTGGAGGACACAATTCTGTTAACGGCCGCAACAGGCCCAAGCTTCATCAGGCCTGCAACTGGGGATGATTAGGTTCCTTTTTCCCTCATCGCCGGCTTGTGTGAACGTGGGTGCAAGTGTGGGCCCTGTGTGTTGAGATTTTTATCGTGATTTAAATGTTTTATTGACAGTTACGTCTGTTTATTTATTTATTTATTATTTGTTTTTTGTTAATAAATGCGTTACGTTCATGGAAATGTGAAATTGTGTTGACTCACTGTTAAAAAATGTGATGTAAAAGAGAAATAATTAGCAGTTAACAGAAATTGAAACTTTAAGTACCTTTATATATTTATTTTGAATATAAAAATAGTCTAATTAGGGATTTATTATACAAATCTAAGCCTATTTGAATCAGGTAGAGGAAGCGCAACAAGTATATAAAACAAAATCAGCAAAAAATGATCAAAGTAATCATTGAAATGAACAAAAATGAGCAAAATACCTGTTTAAATTCAATATGTCAGGTACCTTCTCACTCAAGTACTTATGTTATGTGCATACTTCTACTTGAGTCACAAGCATTATAAAGTAACAGGACTCGAGTACAGTTAGTTACTAACCAATTATAATGACGCTGCAGAAAAAGGCAAATAGGTGTAACAAGTGACAAGTGTATGCACTGGATTTGTTAAAGGGGGCGACAGAAGCCTTTGAAACACAGGCTTTTAACTTGACCCCAACATCTGCAGAGGAAACGACGCCGCTGTTCCTTCCTATCTGCCCCAACTCATAATTGCATCGGCCCCAGCCTGGGCAGACAGATGAACATGGCTTCCTGTGGCAGAACGACCATATGGAGCATTTAACGTAATGTGCAGCGGGTAGATAAGATCTGTGAAAGCGTGGTGGGGGTTTATACGTCGGCACCGTGATGACATAGTCTTCTTCCCGGCTTTTACCTCCAGCTTAATGGCTCCATTTCATGGCCGTTTACCTCGGCTCGCGCGAGTCATTAGAGACGCTTTCCGTCAAGTCACAATGGAGTTGTCCTCCGGGGGGAACATGATACTTCAAACATAGGGAAGTGGCCCAACATGGGGCAGATAGTGACCTCACGCCGGCACTGTGCAACGAGAAATGATGATGATGATGCATGGGTCGTAAACTGATAATCATCAGTTAGATCCTGATCGGTCTGATTTATTTTGCTGTAACGTAGTTAAAGCCACAATTTCATTGTCTTTTTGTGTTGGAGTGTTTCATGATTTTTGTTGTTTGCATCTTTTACACCACTGGTTCTCCAGCTTCAACATCATTTTCACTGGCTTCTTTCACGTCATTTTAGTTTTCTGTTTCATCCTTTATAGCATTTTGCAATTTTGTACAACTTCTGTCTCATTTGTTGTTTTTTATTTCATTATTTTAGTCATTTTGAGGCAATGTCCTGCAATCTTCCCTCGACAGCTGTACGGGCTATAAACAACTAGAGGTTGTGAATAACTTTAAGCACCTTGGCTCATGGATCAACTCAACCACCACATGAAGATTCATAAAGCTCTAACTTGGAAGGCCCTAAGTCACAAGGAATGTTGGGAGATCCAGCAGTTCCCTTATTTCAGGTGACTGTGGAAACCACACTTTTATGTGGAAGCGAGTGCCAGTTGCTGAACACTGCCTTGCAGATGTCCCTTGAGGTCATGCTAGGGGTCATGCTTAATGTCAGCTGGCAGGACCACCTCACCAATAAGGAGCTGGAGACCTCTGCAGGATGTCGCACAAGGTGGCTGATAGACATGGACCTCCTTGCAAGGATGACCTATGAGCACATTTACGGAGACCCTCAGGGGGTGTTGAGCATGGCGACTGCATCACAGATTTGGGCTTCAAGGCGTGCAGGTCAGCTGATGCCAAACTAGTACTAGCAGTAGCAGTAGTTGTCTTTTAACATGTTTTGCCATTTTCAATTTTTGGATGTATTGCATCATCTTATTTTGATTATTTTACATTGTGCATCTTTTTGTCTTTTATGATGCCAACTGCACATTTTGGGCCCCACCCACCCACCCGGCACATTGTTGTAACACAGAATGTATATTCCTATCTCACATCAGTGTAAATGCCCATTTTCCACCACATGACAGGCAAAAACCTGGTCTCTGGTGTAAAAAATAGACCACTGACTGGTATCTCAGAGGCTCAGAGTCCATTGAAGTCACGTAACCATGTAGAAGTGTACATACTCCAACAATTCTATTTATTTATTTATTTATATGATGCAATATGCAGTATTCCTTAAAACTTAGTCTTTAGTTGAGATTTTTCCACATCTTGCATGTTTTTTCCTCTTTCATTTCATGCCTTAGGTCATTTTTGCCTTTTGACATCTTACATTATTTTGTCTCATATATTTTATGTTAATTTAATTTTTCTGCACGTTTTACCACCTTTTAAGTCAAATTTGGCCATTTTCTTTGCCTCAACTTTTTTCATGGTTTTGGTCCTAGTGCGTCTTTTATATTTCTGCATGTTTTATGCTGTTTGCATCTTTTACCAATAAATCAAAACTACAAATAACCACTGCTTTTAAACCTGATTTAACAATGTTTTGACAGTCATCTTTTTATTTTAAATTGTCGTCCGTTTTGTTCCTGCTGCTGTCACAGCACTGAACAAGTTATAGCAGCATGTATTGCACATTTATCTTCATATTTTTATTCTGTATTTATGTATCAATTTGGATTTTCACACTGATTTTGTAGTGGTTCTAAACTTCTTTTTTTAAAGGGTTTTTTACTTCATTTGTACCTCTTTTTAGCCTTGGTTTTAGCTAAGAGGTTCATCGTTTTATTTAATTTTAATTTTAATCTATTTTTAATCTTTTCATCTTTCTTTTACATCCTGATTTGTGGAACCAAGGGTATTTTAATCATGTATAGACAGATTGTGTTGGTGTGTTTGTTACATGTTTGTGCTTGAGTATGAAAAGGATGAATTAGCCTCACTGCAAAACAAATCTACCCACAGGTGTAAATAAAAGTAACCTGAACCTGAACATGGTTTTTGTCTTTTGCATCATCGTTTGCCACAGACACAGTTTTTGTTTGAGTTATTTTTGTCTTTTCTTGTCATTTCCATCATGTTGGCTTGAGTCTTTATATTTTGTGTTACACACCTATTTTAAACTTTTGCGTCCTGTGCATCCTCTTTGCTTATTTGTCTTTCCTGTTTATGCACATTTCTCTTTAATGTAATTTTGCACCATTTTTGTCACCTTCGAACCACTAGTAACCTCCCTGACTTGAATCAAATGTTTTTTCCATTTCCTGTGATAATTATCAATCCTGACTGTTTGTACTATAAGAGCATTTTTGGCTGCATTGCCGAGTTCTAGTCCGCAAACACCTAGTCTCCCTTGTCCGGTGGTGGCTGAGTCCCTTTTTAGGGGCCTTCATTTATTTATGAGCGCTTCAATGGTCCTGGCTACTTCCCCAGCTCAACCTGATTTTTTATCGTCACTTTATTTCCCTGAGGACGAAGAGAGGGATGAATGGAGGGGGTTCAGAGTGTGCAGAAGACCTTGTATCCAGAAGCAGACAGTCAGCACATTTTGCATGATAGATGAGGAGCAGAGGGACTAAGTATTCCCAGTTAACTACACTTCTGCTCGGATTTATTCTACACACATGGCTGCAGTTGGCTTTCACTTGTATTGTGCAAAACTTTGGCATGCAGCTGCTTTCTTACTGGTTCATGTATGAAGCCTGCAGGGTTGCATTTCCATAAGATCTTCATTTAAATACTCACAGTAACTGATTCTGTGCTCGATTTGGCCACATTCAGTAAACTGCTGAGGGATGAAACTGCTGCAGATACTGAGTCGTAATCAGTTTAGGGCAGATTATAAGTGTATACATTAGTAACAGAAATACTGTGACTTCACTGCTTTGAGACCATTTGGGTTGTAAATTCCTGGAAGACATTTTGCAGCCAAAAGCCAGAAATAAGCACAGAGATAGTACAGTACATTCAAGTTGTCCTCTGACGTGGTAAAGTTCACCTGGAAGTCAGAGTTCCAACTTGTAATGGTGGCTGCCGTTTGCAATGACTGAACAAACACCCCTGATTTCTGTTGTATTTGCTTCATAGTACTGACTCCCATAGAGTTACATTGGACTTCTCTGTAAAAATACCAGGTAAATAAAGTTTTGTCATGCGTCATTATGGTCTCAAACGTTTTTTTTTTTTTGGACCCTCTAACAAGTGATCAGGTCCATCGTCTACTTTTTGCTCTGTTATTGCTGCAAATAATCCAACAAATAACTGCTGTGCTGGGGTTTGATTGACCTGTCACTATGGTAGCTCGACTCACCAGTGGAGTTGGACGGAGATGGACCTCTGTATCTTCTATTTATTCAATATGGGCATAGTTATACATGAGATTCACTCAGCTGCAGCTGTGAGTAAGTGCTTATACTAACAACACAGTAATATGACTTTGTTTGATACTGCATGGTGAAGTTTTTTTGTGGCAGTAAGCTGGTGGCTAATATTAGCTTGCCCATGAGTGCTCTGGCATGCTAAGCTCAGGGAGCCCTGCTGCCGTTTGTCCAAATATGGATACATCCAAGGATGTGACAACCCAATTGTCTTCATAGTGGCTCTTTGGAAATTAACTAATATGCAGGCAGAAGGGATGTTAAATAATCAAACAAACTTGGGACACCTGTAGGAATAAGTTGCACCATTGTTCAAGGCTTGATCAACCTCCACCGGTGCAGAACAGATATGATATTACTGAAAAGTATAATTGAATGCATTGTGAAACTCTTTACCTACATTTGAAGATGGGCATTTTTCCAAGTGAATTGAAAATGGCAAAGGTCGAACCAGTGTTTTAAGCCGGTGACAAACACTGTCTCCAACTACAGGCCAACTTCTCTGCTTTCACAGTTTTCCAAAATACTTGAAATAATATTGTACGGTTTTATCAGGCTGGTCGCCTTTAGCTTAGCTTTTAGCTTTTAGCTTAGCTCTCAGCTCTCTTAGCTTTTAGCTCCTTTGGCTCCGTTAGCTGATAACTCCCACCGTAGGGGTGTGCTTGACTGGCGAAACAGTGTCTCACTCCGACTCGTGACTGTCTTTTT
>JAQQAE010011004.1:0-13827 GCA_029823295.1 Pseudamia nigra | reverse complement strand
GTGGACCAGCTTCTGCCTTAAGGTGTTACCAGGTTTGAAATGTACAGGAATGTGGTGTTTGTTGAAAATTCTCCTCAATTTTTCAGACACCCCAGCCACATGTGGGATGACCACATTCCTCCTCGTCTTCTGGTCTTTCCCTGTATCCTCTGTCTGCCTCTTGTTTGTTTTGGTTGCTTTCACAAAGGTCCAGTTGGGATAACCACAGGTTTTTAGGGCCTTCTTTATGTGATCCTCTTCTTTCTTTCTGCCCTCCATATTTGTTGGGACACTTTGTGCTCTGTGTTGTAGGGCTCTGATGACTCCCAGTTTATGTTCCAGTGGGTGGTGAGAATCGAACAGCAGATTGGTCTGTATGGGTGGCTTTCCTATATACCGCAATGTTGAGGCCTCCATCCTCTTCAGCTTTCACTGTGCAGTCCAAGAAAGCCAGGCAGCTCTCCTTGACATCTTCTCAGGTGAACTTGATGTTCTTGTCCACGGAATTGATGTGCTCAGTGAAGGCTTCAACCTGTTGTGCTTTAATTTCATGTTCGTTTTGCTCCTAATTGTGGACATGTTTTTTTTTACTTCTACTTCTGATTTGTTCTCTTTTTTCCTTTGTGTTTTCATTTGGCTTCTGATTTAGTTTATTTTTGTCCATTTTCGGGTAGAACCCTGGGAAAGCAAAGCCAAACTACAATAACCCACTGACTTATTTTATGTGCCTTGCTCTTGTAGGGCATAGCAGTGAG
This sequence comes from Pseudamia nigra, assembly GCA_029823295.1. Lineage (NCBI taxonomy): Eukaryota > Metazoa > Chordata > Actinopteri > Kurtiformes > Apogonidae > Pseudamia > Pseudamia nigra. The sequence continues at coordinate 13,093 of JAQQAE010011004.1, read as the reverse complement.
TGATTACATCAAACAGGTACAATAGTGATACAGTATGATGCAGGGTGTTGTTAGGGTATGTTACATTCTGTGGTACAGTCACAGGGGCAAATTTAAGAAATGTGCTCATCTGATACGAGCACTTATGCAGCAGTTTCTAAGAAAGCGCTAACAGGTTTTTAAAGATTTTTAAAATCCTTTTTCATCTACTTTGGTACAACGTCATTAACTACTATTACCAGAAAACTGGGAAAACTGACTTTTCCGACTCAGAATGTACAAGTTTCAACCTAAAGTGAAGTCAGATATAAACAAAAATCATGGCTGATAGTGATGAGCTGATATTTACTGTATTTTTGAAGAGACTCTTTACCTTCCAACAAGCCACTGTTGTTGCATAAACACACAAATACGAGGAGGGATTAACTGAAAACAAATATGAATTTAAACTCCTGTGTGTTAAAAAGTCAAAGTACTGGTGACCACAGATATATTAAGCATATCTATCTAGTAATCCATTTATAACATTTATATGGTGTGCATCTCCAAGGGCACTGCCATTGCTCTGTGACATCAGGCTACTACAACTCAAGGTACATCCATTTGCCTCAACTTCTCAGAGTAGGAACTCTCACTTGAAGTTCCAGGACACTTTTCCTAGTTGGAGGACAAAAATTTCCAGCTTCCCATTTTTCTGGAATGCAGCAATAGACACAGCTGTTTGTTTGTTTGCGCTCTTTGAGTGTTTGAGGAACTGGGGCTTTGTGCTGGCAGGGTGAGCAGTGTAAACTCCGAACTGTGGAGTGGCTTGGGTGCTGCCAGTCGGATCAGTCTCCTCGGTGCTGCACTGTTAGTGCGGCTCACTTCAAACAGTGGCACAGCAAGCAGCTGCCCTCTGTTGTGGCTGTGTGTATTTTAAGAGAATGCTAGATTTTGATGGATTCGGGTTTGCATAACATAACAGCATGTGCCTGAAATGATGTTGGTATATCGCAGGATAAAATTTTGTTGCATGTGCCCTTTTTCTAAAGCTGAGCACCTGCACCTCTGAAGGTTCAGCATGTTCCGGTTTAACAGGCACTGTGACCATGTGGTTGATCTTTTTGTATGAACAAATTGCTCCTGTAAAACCTCGGTGAAAGCAATTTTGGCTGTTTGTCCTTTTACCCTCAGTTAATAAAGTACATATTGATTATTCTTCTTTGGAAATAGTGAAAAAATAGAAAATTGATTTGCATGAATCTACTACTCAGACAATGACATAATATAAAAAAACATACATGTTCTAGGCCCCCTAATGAAACTATTATATAAATAATACATGAGTGTGAAAATCCACAGTATGTTTGTGGTCCCTGTGACTGAAGTTGTCTTAAACAGGAACGTCAACCATAATTAATGTCCGTAACTGCTACATGATTGATTGGAATAATGTTAATGTGAAGCCAGGAACACAATTCTACTATTATTTAATTATTAAGTGAAGAATGATGATGTGGTTTTAATTTCATAAATGACAAAAGACAACAAAAAAGATGAAACAAGACACAAGATGACAATGAGGCAAAGTCATTGTCAATGAGCAAAAAGCTGAAACAAAAACAGTAACATTATCAAAGAGGCAAAAAGTACCAAGGCAGCAATGCAGCTGCATTTTTTGATTTTAAGATTTACTTATTTAGACAAAACAAGGATGAGATTTCAGGATGATGCCTTCAGGATGCAGATATCGTCTAATCTGCCACAGCACAGATCCAATAGCTTTAAAAACGAATGTATTACTGCTGCCTTCAGCTTTTTACAGTGACAACTGATTGGTTTGTGTAACTAACATGTCTGTTTGTATTGGGGTTGTGTTGCTAAATTACAATAAATACTATTTACTCTCGCTATAAAACTACAAAACAGACTTTGCACACAGTTCAAAACCCAGGATCTGTGATGGTATGGGGGTGCTTTAGCGCCTGTGGCTCAACTTCTTTGAAAGATGCTGTTGGCAGGAATTTTTCAATAAAGAGCAAACTGTCACAATTTCATTGTTTGATATGTTGTGTTTTGTGTTATTTTCAATTACATATGTGGTGCTTTATGTGATTTTGTGTAGTGACTCAAATTTTTGAAAATAAAAAACATCCAGCTATAAATTTGTCACAGTTTCATTATTTGATGTGTGTGTGTTATTTTCAATTAATTAAAGGGGGTTTATGTACAGTTGGGGCAGTGACTCGACTTTTTTGGAAACAGCCAAACCTACTAATAAGTCACAATAAAAGGCAAAATACACTTATCTTTACTGCTTCATGTTGCTCGTATATCATCTTCATCCCATCATCTGCCTAAACCCTCATTTCTCTTTTATTATAGTCCTGATTTCAACATCCTGCACCCCTTTCATCCCTTGCTCCTCCTCTTTCTTCCCTTCTTCTTCTTCTCAGTCCCGTTTGCCAATTCAAACAACCAGAAATCACACTGCACTCATCCTTTCCTCTTTTTCGTCTCCCGATGATCGCTGCTATGGTTGCCACGTGTTCGGGAGGCACCTATGAAAATAAGCTCCGGTCAGTCAGTTTGTGTGAATAAAGCTGGTATACACTACAGACACCTCGGGCCATAGGTGTGGATTTCAGGCAGGGACAGTTTAAATTCACAGAACATAAATAATACATTTTTTGCTTAATTTTCAAATATTCTGGTCACTTTTGGTTCATTTTGTTGAATATTTTGTTCATTCTGTGGATAATTGTATTAATTTCTATGCATTTCCTTCATTACTTTCTTCATTTTTGTAGTTTCTTTCATTTTTTTTTTAAATTTGGTTGATTATTTGGTTCATTCATTTTTATTGATTATTTGGTTCGTTATTTTTGTTGATGGCTGTGTTCATTTGCTGTTGGTTTAATTACTTTTTTGCTCATTTTTCTTGATTTTCTTCGTCAACTTACATATTTAGTTTTTGATAATTTTGTTAATTTCTACCCATTTTCTTTACTACTTTCTTTATTTTTCTTTAGTTTCTTGATTTTCCTGTCCACTGTTTTGTTGCTATACATACTTGCATTGGTTGCTTTACTATTTTTTTCCCATTATTGGTTCATTTTCATACAGTTCTCAATTATGTTGTTCACTTTTCGTCAATTTGTTTACTATTTTGTTTATGTCACTCATTGTTTGGTTCATTTTATTGAATATACGTATTGCTCATTTAATTCATTATTTTGTTCCTTATTTTAGTTTGTCTTAATTCATTTGTTAGTTTTTAGGGTTTTTGGTTTTTTGATTTTTTTATGGTTATTCTGTTACTTATGTTTCTTAGTTTACTCAATTTGTATTACTTTGTTCTTTTCTGAATATTTTTGTCGATGGCTTTGTTCATTTTCTGTTTATCCTTTTTTCATCAAGTTTTTTCATCAGACTTGTTTATTTTCTTCCTTATTTGGTTCACTTTTATTAACTTCTGTTTATTTTGTAGATTACATGGTTCCCTTTTGCTCATTTTCTTGATGGTTCTGTTTATTTATTGCTCATTTTCTGACACTTTTTTCTGGACTACTTTGTTCATTTTAATTTATTTTCTTGAAAACACTGTTTGATTTTTCTTCACTTTTGTAGACTACAGTAATTTGTTAATTTTTGCCCATTTCTTGTCGGTTTTGTCCATGTTCCATGTTCTGTTCCCTTTATTGTAACCTTATGCAGTAGTGGCACAAACTGTCTGATGTGTCTGATGTTCAGAATTTCAAAAGCTGCTTGACTAAAAATAGCCCCACATGTGTCCCCAGCAGACACAAACACCACATCAACTAACACCATGTCCGAATACTAACTACACTCATCACCATCACAGGTTTCATTGTTCTCACACTGATCGTCTTCACCACTGGTCTCTGAGCGTCTCTGAGCTCAGGCTGAAACTGAGAGAAACACATCTGGGGAACACACATCCTCTTTTAAAGACGGCTGGGGTTTGATGGAGACTAATTAGAAAATTAACTGGCTCCACAACCAAAGACCAACAGAGTTGCGGCGTCTCTATCGACACTAATTTTCGACAAAACAACTGGGGGTGATTGTATTTAGATGAATCTCTGTCATTTACTGATGATCATTAACAAGCTGGGTAAAATAATAACATGAATGTCCATATCACTGCCAGTCAAAACTTTGGACACACCTTCTTTTTCAGTGGTTTATCTTTAGTTTGACCATTTTCAACATTGTGCATTGATACTGAAGACATCCAAACTGTGAAAGAACATGTATGGGAGTATGTAGTAAACAAAAACTAAACAACCCAGATATTTTAGACTGTCCAAAGGAGCCACATTTAGCTTTGGCAGCTTTGCACATTCATCAGACACACCTGGTTTTCTGTTCAGATGTGTGCACTGTCATGAATTAATCATTGTGGCATTTCTTGCTTTCTTAATGCGATTTAAACCAACATCAGTTGTCTCGTGCAGAGGAAGGGTGGGTACAGAGTCACCAGCCCTATTAGTGCTACTACAACTGCAGTGAAAGAGAAAAAAAAGTGAAAATCTCAAGAACTTTGAACGTGACCCCAAACCACTGGACACCATCTGAGATGCTGAAAACCAAGAGTGCCCAACTATTGCCCCAAAGGGCCGAGACGCTGCACTTTTTCTTTCCAACCAGTTTCTTCAGCTGGTGATTTCACTGAATTCCCTCCCACTGGCGGCCACTCAGTGAAAACACCTGCCTCATTGGAAAGAAAACCGGAGTCTCTACCCTTTCTGCCGATTGTTGAATTCCCCTGCTGTCGGTTTCTGACCCTGGTCATTTTTGGTTTCTGAAAATAATTCTGTTTTGGTTTGCAAATAAAAAATAACGTATTGCTTCTAAATAAAACAAGCCCTGTAAAGTCTACACCATCAAAAATTGCCAGTGAATTTAAATTCATTGGAGTGTTTAAATGGACCTTCAAACCAGTGAAAAAGAAATACAGTGGTTCCTCGCTATAGCGCGGTTCACCTTCTCCAGCCTCACTGTTTCGCAGATTTTTTTTGTGCAATTTTCATGTACTTTTTATACAGCGTATGAACACGCATTGTGTTCTGTGTCCTGATTGGCTAAAGGAGAACCCGCACATTGTGTTCTGTGTCCTGATTGGCTAAAGGAGAACCCGCGCATTGTGTTCTGTGTCCTGATTGGCTAAAGGAGAACCCACGCATTGTGTTTTGCGTCCTGATTGGCCAAGGCCATTGTCAGTCATCTCCTCCCTGTTGTGTCTCCTGTGCTGTGCAGTGCAGAGTGCGCTCAGCGTCGCTGGACCTCCACGGGTGTTCTCTAGCGGTGTGACTCTGAAGCGCTGTGTATTTGAGGGTTTTCTGTCCAACGGAGGCCTGCAGTGTCGACGAAGGCCTTCATTGGAGGGGGGCGCTGCGGCGAAGCGGCCCCGGCAGGGGGAGGCGGGCTGTGGCGCGTGGGTCACCATCGGTGGTTTCTTGTGTGTCCAGCTTTGTAGGTTGATCGTTGAAATTAAATTTGTTGCTTCTGGTGGCCATCGTGTTTTTTTTGTAGAAAAGTGTTTGTTTTTTTTTTGTTTCTCAAACAAATGTTTGGGCCTGAAAACAGTTTTTCCATAGGAATCTACTTCGCGGATTTTGCCTATCACTGGTTATTTTTAGAACGTAACCCCCGCGATAAACGAGGGACCACTGTACACAAAAACATTGGACATAGCTGAGTTTAGTATCATATCATCATATTTGAGAGGTTGTGGGAACACCTCAGTGGCTCACCTGGTAGCACACACGCACGTGGTTCAGACCTAGTCAGAACAGCCATGAGCTTTTACTGCAGGTCACTTCCCACAGTCTCCTCCCTCTCTCTCTTGACTGTGTCTATCCAATAAAGTCAAAAGCCCAAAAATAAATCCTTAAAAAAGCTGATATATGAGGTATTTGTTGCACTTTGTTGTCCACATTTTTTATACCATATTTTCCCAGTGGATATGTCACTCCGGTATGTTAGTCGCACGAGCCAAAAAATGCATAATGAAGAAGAAAAAAACGTGTTTTAGTCGCTCTGCAGAACAGGTCGCATTTGTTCGGGGAACGCGCGTCAGACACGCAGCGCACCAGAAGGGACAGCTCGCGGCCTCCTCTAGCAGCTGTCAGTGTGACAAACACCGTGTAGTCGAATTTATTCAAAATACAAGTCGCTCCGATGTATTTGTCGCTCCCCTTGCCAGACTATGCAAAAAAACATGACTTTTAGTCCAGAAAATACAGTAAAACAAAAAGGCACAGAACATAACAATTATTTAACCTTTTAACAGAGCTTGCTGCTGGTCCAACCTAAGCTGCATCCACACTAATTCATTTTCATTTTAAAACAGTATTCATAAATAAAAATAATCTCTGTCCCCAGTGCAATTTCAAAAAAGAGCACAACATGCCTGAAATTCATATACCATGATCAATATCGCTGACAGATCTGCTTATTCAAGAAGTAATGCAAGAGTTTACCCAAAATGGATCAAATAACCAAATAAATGAACAAAGCAATTTAAAAAAATGCATCAACTAAACTAAATAATCACTAAATTGAACAAAAATACATCAACAAAATAAACATATTTATAAACAACCTAAAATAACAAGATTACAATTATAACCTCATCGGTGTTAAAATGTTGCCAGCTAAAATATATGTCATATTTCATGTAGTATGTAAAGGGGTGGAATATTTTACTTCCTGTCCAAAAATGGCTCTTTAGATTGTAAAGGCTGCTGACCCCTGGTTAGGGGGACACTCATCCGAGGCTTGCCTTCTGCATCCTGCTCATTGTCAGCGCACTGCATGTATCAAATGTGACACATTTGGTTAAGAAATGGCTAGCAAACCTTGATATGCTCTGTTAAAAATCTGGCACTCATTTTCATACAGATGGCTAATAATTTTGACCTTGACAGTATCTCTGGTGCGTGTGTTCACGTGTGATTCCAGTTGTCATGTTTCTATGAAGAGCAGTTAAAGTAGACGTTTTATGGACAAGGTCAGACCATTAGTCCAGGATGTGCTGTTTGCTTGGCAGAGCTTTATCAAAATGTTGACACTAAACACATCAGCAGCGCATGAGGCAAGTGTGTGTATTTGTTTTTTCTGCCTGTGTATCAGTGTGTGTGCGCAGAGGTGATTCTGGGGAAAGCCCTTCTGGCAGGGAGTCCTGGCCATGACACGGAGCTCCACAGCAGCCGGAGATGTGGGCACGGCGCCAGTGGGCGTTACGCCAATCGCCTTCCCCCCTTGTTCCCTCTCACTCTGTCATGTTTAAAGACCGGGGGGTTTTTGGTTTTTTGGGACACCGTATGCACTCATCACACTCACATGTACTCTTTCCTACAATGGCAAGTGCAGTCACTCAGCAAAGAATAGGAGTCATTCATTTGCTGAATTTCACTTCTTGTTATTTTTTTTAATTTTGCTCTTTCTCTTGCCAATTTTGGTTAATTTTGGCTTATTTTTTGGTTTCCTAATTTGTTTGTTACATTTTTTTTTTTAACATTTTCTTGATTGGTTTTCTTCACTTTGCATCTTGATTTGTGTATTTCGGTTTATTTGGGCTAATTTTCTCAATTTTTGTTCATTTTTTTAGGATGTTATTGATTATTTTGTTCATTTTGCTTCTGGTATTGCTCATTTTTGTTTATTTTCTGTTTGATTCATTTATCTTCTTATTGCTTCAAGTTTTGTTTCAGTTTCTTGATTTGTTTGTCCATTTTCATTCATTTTTGTTATGTTTTTATAGTTAATCATATTATATTAATCATATAGTTACCCAAAAAAACAGTCAACTGCAACCACTTTGATAATCAGTCAAGAGGATATCTTATGCCCCCAGTGTCAATGTCCTTAAAGTTTTTATCTTTTTAATATGTTGAGACTGCCATTTATGTTACTCATGTACTGACAACTAGATTTAAAAGGGTCAGTGTAACTGTGGGATTAGAGGGAGTTTGCTGCATCACTATAAAGTTAATATCAGTGAGCGGTGAAGTGTTTTTAAGTCTTCTCTGTGATTATATATGGTCTGCCAATACTAAAGATATCAATTTATTCTACTTTAACCTGCAGGAGTTTATGTGATATATTTTGCGTCCACTGAGAAAATAGTCAAGTCAATGTTTTTAATGCAACATTAAACAGAGATGATATCTGACACGCATCCCACAACTAGAGCTGTCACAGATGAACTGAGGAAAACATTTTACAAAACCTAAATTTTCAGAGAAAGTGATTCTGAAAAGAATTAACTGGTAGTACCAACTAAGTTGCATCCACATTAATGTATTTTCACTTTAAAACAGCATTTATAAATTAAAAAATGTAATCTCTGTCCACAGTGCCATTTAAAAAACAACATTCAAACAGTATAACATGTCTGAAATGCTTACCACATGACATTACTGACAGAGCTGCTTACGCTGAATTTACCTACACAACAGCTGCAAACAGACACGGTAAGAAGCCCTGAAACTGCAAATCCCCCACCCTGCTTTGTAAAGAAATATTTACAGGAACGGTGTTGATAATATTGCAATATGTTTGTACTGTATATAATAAATTTGGGGTTTATGACTTTGAAATTGACTATGATGTTGATCTTTATTCTTGAGGATCATTTGGAATCAGCATAGTCAGGAACCCGGGGGTATACAACATTTTCAACCTCATTGAAGAGCTAGAAATTTATGTAGATCAAAGTGCAATGATTTCAGACTCAGCTGTTCTTCAAGGTCAAAGTCAAAGTCAAGGTTATTGGATGAGAGGGAGGTGTCCTGGAGTCTAATCTATCACACATTAAAATTTGGTGCCTCTCACTGTAGTAGATTTTGTACTAGCAGTCAAAATAGGTTTTTAATATTTATGAGTGTTGTGACCTAATCAATGGGCAAATTAGTTGACGTTTACCATAGTAACCCTTCTCCCTAACCTGAATACCCAGGTGCCAAGTTTGTTTAGATTCAGTCTAAATCTCACACGTAAATTATTCAAAACTGCAGCATGTTTTAGTCAAATATCAACAAACTGACAGAATGCCTGCTCACTGCGACATATCTGAACGCAAAAACAGTATTTTGTGTTCTGCTTTGATCTGACCTAAACATGCAGCTCAAACATTAAACTTGTGGGAAATTTCATCTCACATAACTCACGTCCTCTGACCTTTGCTCACATAGGTGTTAGTGTAGTATTGGCGTCTGTAATTGTGCAGATAACACTCAGCTGAACCTCCGTCTGACCCTGATAACACTGACACCATACTATATTTGTGTTTCACACTTGGTATAATGATATACAGGCATTCGATATAATGATGGATATTATGAATCTCCAATTCATTGTCACTTAATCAAATTGAACAAAATAATCAAGTAAAATAACAAAATTTGTGAGAAAATGAAAAACAAAAACACAATAACCATATAACTTAACCTAAATTAACAAAAAATAGGCACTATAACCAACAAACTGAACAAACAAAATAATCAAAATGAGACCAATGAAAAGATGAAGCAAATAAGGCAAAGTTACTTGATAATCAAGTAAATGAACAGAATGAGCAAAATATGCACAGAAAATATGCAAAAAATTAACAAGATAATCTAAATTAACAAAAATGAATGAAACAGAAAATTCAAAAACACGATAAGCACACATGAACAAAATAAGCAACAAAATTAGCAAAATAAGGGACAAATAATAATTATGATAAAATAAAAACCATTCAGTAAGCAAATCTTGAGTGTGTATCCAGTTATGATGTTTTACTCACTACTCAAGTAGTTTTTTTGAGATCCTCTCATACTCTTATTTATTCTACTTCTACTAGAGTACTGTTTCTATTTACTCTGGTCATTTGTCTCTGTGTGCATCTTTTACTTCTTTATCTTTTTGCATTTTTAACTAATGTTTTTCTCATCTTTTGTAACAATTTGTTTTCATTCAAAGAACAAAACTTTACCTTTGAAAGAAACAAAATAAAGCAGGTTTGGGGGATCTAAATATAATGTTAAAGTGTCAAATTCACACATGAAAGAGGAAAGACACACAACACACAACTGGATTGAAAACAAGTTGTTTGGCTTTCTGGATATTTGTGATGTCACAAATATGCACTCACAGTCCTCAGTCAGGACCACTAGACCCACCAAAAACATCCTGACATCCTGGGGTAGTGTGTCAAAGTTTTGCTGATGGGATCTACAGTGCAGACAGGTGAGGGGTGTGGTCAACAGGAGCTCATTTTCATTTAAAGGAACACACTGAAACAGCCCGTTTGATAGGTAGAAGAATTCTGTGGTACTGAAATTTAAAATTCTATGGACAAGTGAAAATACAATTAGTTTAAAAGTTTATAATACACTCACTGGTCATTTCATTAGGTAACTTTATCAACACAACTCATTAAGGCAAATATCCAATACACAAATCACATGGCAGTCATTCAGTGCATTAGGCATGCAGACACAGTTGAGACAACCTCCTTTAGAACCACTGAGAGCAAGCCAAATATCCAGTGAGCAGCAGTTCTCAGGTTGAAGATACCTTGTTGATGCCAGAGGTCAGAGGAGAATGGTATGCTCAGACTGGTTCGAGCTGATGGAAAGACAACGGGAATTCAAATGCCAACACATTATGACTAAGTAAGGTAGTAGTGTATCTGTGGACGTACTACATGTTGAACCTTGAAGCAGATGGACAGCAGCAGCAGAAGATCACACATAGTAACACTCCTGTCAGCAAAGAACAGAAAATTAAAGCTACAATCCACATGGACTCAGCAAAATGTGGTCAGGAAAAGTGAGTCTTGATTTCCACTGCAACATTTGGATGTTATGGTAATGACTGACATCAACATAAAGCGTGTATCCATCCTACTTTGTATCAACACTTCAGGTTGCTGGTGTTGGCACATTTTGTAACTTCTAACCCTAACCGTGCATTGTTTAAACGTCACAGCCTACACGAGTATTGCTGCAGATCATGTCCATTCCTTTATGACCACAGTGGACCATCTTACGATAGCTAGGAGGTCCAACCCAGAGCTAGCAACGCGTACCTAATAAAATGGCTAGTGACAGCATGTCTCCTTTAAACTTCAATAAAACAGTGGTTTGACAAATTTATTGGGAGATCACTTCTGGCCATATTGCACAGCTTTATCAGAGTTGTTTTCTAAATTCTCCCACAAAGGCAGTTTATGTAGTGAACATATGTATTTTTTTTTTCAGCTGTCTGAAACACAGCCTCTGAACCTCGTCCATCTATCCATCCAGCCACTCTCTCACTTTTGTTTCCCTGTGCTGCTGCTGGCTCTCTCAGTTTCAGATGGGGTCAGCAACAAACAATCTCTAAGTTTGGCAACGTCAGCTCAGCTTAAAACAACAGGCATTGTTCAGCGGGCTTTTGTTTACAGAAATCTACAGGTTTCAATAGACCCCACAGCCTTTTCCACTTTTTTTTTCTCCTTTCCTTACCCGTCTCATTCTAGGGATAATTTCCCTCTGTTTTGCGTGTTGTTTGCTGGATGCCCTTCTTCTTTTTCCTCTTTTTCCATGTGTATTTTTAAAGGATGTTCATGGTAATGGAAGGAAAAAGGAGTAGTGTGTGTGTGTGTGTGTGTGTGTGTGTGTGTGTGGGAAGGGGGGTTAAAGGTAGAGACTTGTAAAAATAACGTTCTTGCATAAACAGGGCCTTGAAAAATGGCAGTGGGCAGCTTGCATTCCTTGAATTTTTTTGAAACTTGATCACGTTCTAAGAATCAGAGGCTGCAGGCACCTTCAGGCAGATGACAAGCCAGGCGACAAGGCGAGCAGCAGGAGAAGACGAAAACACAGCAGCACAGGCCCTGACCAGAAAACAAGAACTAACATGATATAGTTTTATACCACAATAATAATGTTTAATCACAGTATATATAGGTACTGTTGTCTTTCGGCTTTATTTTAAGTATATTTTTAGATAAACTTTTTACTTTAAACGTGTTTTCATTTTTGTGTAATAAATCCATTATCATTGTTATTGTCATGTTTCGATATTTTCTATTGTAATGTTTAATGATAATGTTTAAATTAAATAAATCAAATGAACATTTTTGTCTCTGCATCTTTTGCATCATTTTTGTCTTTTTGCATCTTTTACATCTTCCTTGGTCCATTATGTTGTTTCAGCTTTACATCTTTTCTGTAGTTTTTACATAACTGACCTGACTTTTTGCACCTTCCCTTTTTGTGTCTTTTTAGTCTTTTTGTATCTTTTACAGAATTTTCATCTTCTTTGTCTTTTTTAAGTATTTGTGGGACTGAGAACTCTGATTACACTCAGTTTTTTATTTTGCCTTCATGCTCGCAAATATTTTTGTCTTGTGTTGCCTTTTAAGTTGTTTTTATGAATTTATTATTATTTTCATAAAATTTATAACATGACTGAAATAAGCCCAAGTCTCATGTCTTAACATATAAATTTATATCTGTACTGGTTATGTGTCTGTTAAAGACTTCTATAACAGTCTTGACAAAATAGATCTTCCTTGTAAGTCTGCCACACATACAGTACCTTGATTTCACTGTGAGGCTTCGTATCTGCCCACTTTTCACTATAAAATGCTCTGACTGGCTGAATCTCAGGTCAATTCCAAAGTGACGAGATGAGATTCTGACGCAAGGCAACGGCAAACACAGAATAATGTTTTCATGGGAAATTTACTGAAAAAATAAACACATGAAAAGACAGGAAATGAAGTAGCTTGCTCATGAGGGCGGGGCTAATTTTAGCTTTACTATGATTGGCTGTAAGTTGTGACATGAAACTTTCAAATTTAGAATTCTACTGGCTCATAGGACTAATCTCATCCTGTGTGCATTTCTCAGGACTGGCAGCAGAGAGCAAGTTCAGAGCAAGCTTTTATTTCAATTCACTTCAGTTCGACTGCATTTGTACAGAGCCAGTCATCAAACAAGATTATCTCTAAGTGCTTCACCATTCAAGGCCAAAGCCTCATAAGACTGTAATGGCGCTTTTCCACTAGTACCTACTCGGCTCGGCTCGACTCAGCTCGCTTTGGGAGCGTTTCCACTAGTACCTGGTA
>JAQQAE010011003.1:0-13827 GCA_029823295.1 Pseudamia nigra | reverse complement strand
CTGCAAAGAGCCACAGTAGGGGGGCTGAAGAGCCGCATGCGGCTCCGGAGCCGCGGGTTGCCGACCCCTGATCTAGAAGGGGTGGTCTTTGCTCGTTTCCATTCGATACCTGTAGCGGTTCGTTTGTGGTGAAACTGACACAACTGACTTAAAACTGTGGTTGATGATGGAATAGTAGGGGCAGTAATGCACTTGGTTGCCAACAGTCATTCAAAACAACAGAAGATTCAGCAGAAGAAAAAAAGGAGGAGGAGTTGGCGAGATAGGCATAATCTAACGAAGTTTACCTGATGCATTGTGCATAATGTAGCCTGTGTATGTGATGCACACCTCAAGAGTCCCGCGGTTTCATACGGTGGCATGTATTTATCTCATCAGATACACAAGAGAACCACACAAAAAACTAACCACACCGGCAGCTGATGATGCACTGTTGTTTTTCCTGCAGGACAAGAATATAGAGTAAACTCTTCCTCCTTCCAGAGAGGATTTCTAACCAATGAGAGAAGCGTTTGCTCGCGCATGGCATTTGTTTATAAGTTTGTTCCGATACAGACTGATACCCTGTGAACACAAATGACCCAAAGGACAATTGCAACAAAGGTATCATTTTTTTTCCTGAATCGAAACAAAGCAAACAAGTCACAAGTGTGAATAGACCCTTACTCACCTCCTTATCCCGGACTCTTTTGCTGTTGAAAGGTAGCATGCAAGAGTACCACGGTCTTTATTTGCATATGTTATGATAATGAACTGAGTCCCCAACTTGAAAACAGTTTTAATAGTTAATATAAATGTCAATTTGTGTGAACTCAAAGATTTCATGCTTCTTGAATGCGCGCTGTCTACGACCGGGCACCAAGGTTAGTCAACATTTGCCATTTCACCAAATTTGGCGCCCCCTGGTGGCTGATATACATGACTCCACAGTGATTTTTTTTTTTTTAAATTAAATATCTACTGATAGACAATGTAATGGACTATCCAAAACCATAAAAAGAAACTTGGGGCTGTGTGTGCACAATGCATGGAATGAACTACAAAATGTAGAAATTTTGTAAAATGTGTGATTTACGCCGCCACCTATATTCAGCGTGTAACATTCCCCAACCTGAAATGTGTGACAAATTGAAGAACTCAATGAGTATAGCACATGATACCAAGAATCATCTTGGGGAGAAGTTTCATCAAACAACAGCTGTTTGAAAAATTTACTTTGGCCAAGTTTGAAATTTTGCCATTTTCTGCTGTGACCTTTGTTGACCTCTAGAAAGGTCACCTGACAGAGTTCAGTCCGAAAAATTGGTGGATGTCTATTTGGTGGTAGGTACTTGAGTTTAGCCAGTTTCATCAAAATCTGTGTGGCTCACCATCACAGCCTGGTTGATTCTTATAAAGTACTTTAGACCATCAGTACAGAGGAAGGGTGGGTACAGATTCAATAGCCCATACTACAACTACTGTACAAATCCATATTACGGCAAGAAATGGTTAAGTAAAGAGAAAAGACAATCGAATATCAAGACCTTTGAATGTCTTCAAGTGCAGTCACTAAACCCATCAGACGCTATCTGTGTTGCTGTAAATGGGTGGTTTCCGAGTCTGGTAATTCTACTAAACTTGTCATCTGTAGGAGAGTTAACTGTTGGCCTTTCACTCTTGGGACAGTCCTCAGGTTCGCCGGTTTCATTACAGCATTTCATGGTTTTGGTGACTGCACCTGTGACTTTAAAACCATATCTGGTAAATCTGATGAGAGAATCCACAAGTGTGCAAAACTGTGGTCAAAGCTAAATGTGTCTGCTTTGGACAATCTAAAACATCAAACACGTTCTGGGTTGTTTAGCACATTTTTGTTTATTGCAAGAACCAGCAGACTAGCCGTTGGGGCCTGATCAACCCCGGCTGGGTCACCTGGGTGAGGGTGTATGATGTTGTGAGACCCGAAACACCTGATGAACCCAGGATACATCACTGATGATGCGTCCCAGCTCATCCTTAGGGTGTGTTACAAACATTGCAGAATTCAATACGTGTTCTTTAACAGTGTGAATGTCTTCAGTATAAATATACAATGTTATAAATAATAAAAATAAAGAAAAATCACTAAAGGAGAGTTTAAACATTTCGCTTGTAACGTGTGTATTTGTATTTATCTTTCCTATTTCATTTCATAAATTGACAGAGACTTTTTGTCCACTTTTTCCAGGAGTGCTAGACGTGTATGGGTTTGAGAGTTTCCCGGTGAACAACCTGGAACAGCTGTGCATCAACTATGCCAACGAGAAACTGCAGCAGCACTTTGTGACTCACTATCTCAAAGCTCAGCAGGTAAGACATAACACTTTTCCCATTTTTGTAGTTGGCCTAAGAGCGTGTTCCTAGTGTTCCATTGTATTATCATTTGTTATATCGTTTTGTCTGTTGTTCTAGGAGGATTATGTATCCGAGGGTTTGGAGTGGTCCTTTGTCAAATACCAGGATAACCAGAGCTGTTTGGACCTCATAGAGGGCAATCCAACCAGTGTGTTTGCTCTCCTTAACGAGGTCTGCTGGTCATTTGTTTATTAGAGTATGCATTTACCATCAGATTTTGCTGGATCTTAGCTACAGTATATAAAAGCAAGCCACTTACCTTTTTTCCCGTCCTGTCTGACAGGAGAGTCGTCTTAATCGTGCCTCAGATAACAAGACGTTTAGGGTTCGCCTGGAGAAGGAGCTCAGTGATAACGCCAACATTAGCTGGGATAAGTTCAGCACTGAGCCACATTTTACTGTGGCACATTATGCTGGAAAAGTCAACTACCAAATAGAGGGCATGGTGGAGAAAAACAAGGTATGTCAGAGCAATAGGTGTAGTTTAAATATTCATCGAATTATGACAAAATGCGTCTTATCTAAAAGTGCAAAAATACAAGATAGTACAAGCAGTGAAAACTACACTGTACTAGAAGGTACAATAATTGCATGCATAATTGGAAATAAAGAAGCTGAATATGATCAGTTGTTATTATTACAGCTGCGAGTCATGTATTTAATCTCCTACTGGCCTTGCAGGTTTTCTACAAGGTTTTCTTTCCAGATGTCAGTAGAATTCTGGTTTCCTGTCAGATCCCTTACATTAGACTGTGCTGAATGGTGATTATGGAGTTTTCATCCATTGACACTAAAAACACTCAAGAACCAGTACATCTTTAAATACTAATATTCACTACCAGTCAGAAGTTTGAACACACCTTCTGTGTTTTCTCTTTAATTTCATTACTTTCAACATTGTCCGTTAACACTGAAAGCATCCAATCTGTGAAAGAACATGTATGGACTCATTTAGTTCTGTTGAGCTTTACACACTCATGGTATTCTCTCATCAGACTCATGAGGAATGGTTTTCAGTTCACAGGTGTGTCTTGCCCAGAGTGCATTTCTCTTGCCTTCCAATTGTGGTTCAGACCATCAGCTGTGTTGTGCAGAGGAAGGGTGGGTACAGGTCAATAGCCATATTACTGCTACTACAACTACCATCATATTATGGCATGAAACAGTTAATTGAAGAGAAAAGACAGTCTTAAGTGTCTTCAAGTGCAATCACCAAAACCATCAAACAGTATCTGAGATGAGGTAAAGTGTTGTTTTCTTTCCTGGGACAATTTCACCATGTTTCATGGTTTTGTCAACTGCACTTGGAGAAACATTCAAAGTTCTTGACATTTTCATTCTTAAGTAATGACGGACTGTCTTTTCTTTTTTTTTTTTTTTTGCCATAAAATGCAACTGATGGTCTAATGCTGGGGTACTCAACATTTTTGACTCATCACTCCCAGGATAACATTCGTTGGTGTTCGCAATCGAACGCTGACCAACAAGTGTGGAAGAGAGAAAAAATGAAAAAAAACAATTGCAGCAGCTTTGTCTCTGTGGATGTTTTACCACAATATATTAGTAATATTTCTGAGTAGATGTGCATAAATGTCAGTAGTTGTTTTTCATGAAATTAAACACGAAATAATTACAGATATAGTCATACAACGGTTGATCAAAGTTTAGACTCTAATGTTCATAAAACAAAACTGAACGTGTATTTAAGCACAAACAGTAATATGTAGAAATTATTTTTAATCTTTCTTTTGATAAATCCATGACATATTCACTTACCACTGTTTTTTGACATCTTGATCCCTTCCGCAGAACTCTATTCCACTCATTGCTGAACAAGTTGGTGCTGTGTTTTGCCTATAAATGTATCTTAAGCTTTACCGGTTTCAAGCTCTTGCTCTTGGACTTCAGAGTGAATGACACATTGAGGGGTACTCACTATTGTTTTTGGTTGTATATGTAAATCCATATTTCAAGAAGTCAGTCTATTTATGAAGCTTACAGGCTGGGATGTCTGCCAGTCCTGACGCCTTATGCTTCTCTGGTGGTGCTGTCAGGCCCTCAGGTGATTCACCTTGAGACACGCTCCATTTTCATCCATGCGACAGCTAACAAACTTGTTACAGCTACTGGATAATGCACCAGTGGCGCCAAAATGCATGTTTATTTTTTTCTGCTGTATCAGAACAGAGTTTCTTGCTGGCAAACTATAAACTCAACTGATAAAATCAATCAATATCATCAACATCCAGAATAAATTTTGTAAGGGTCCTCTTTTTGTCCCTTATGAGTGTTTGTTGATGTCAGTTGAAGAAGACCGATGAAGAATGACGCGCTCACAACTAGGAGATTCATTCAGGATCACATGTAAGATTACGGCGTAGATATGGGCTTCTCATCTTGCAATGAGTAAGAGCCCCATTCTGTCTGAATTTAAAAGTTATATACGTACAGAAGGGTCGGCTGGTGTGAATGTGTGGGAGTTTGTTTTCCGGTCACGGACAGTTTAGGCTTTATAAGAGGCTTTATTGTCATTGTACCAACAGAATACAACAAAGCTTTGTTTGTAACTCACGGTTCAGCAGCGCAAGATATGTAAAATACAATATATTAATATAAGTTATGTTCGGTGAGTCCCACGCCAGGTTGTGGATCGCTCAGGACCCCTCCTGGCGTGGAACGCCAGCTTCTGCTTCACTTTGACAATATGTTGCGAAGCAGGAACAGCACCCAGTCCTGTGGTGTGTCTCTGTGATGATAATAATGTTACAGTCCATACATGATGTTTTTACTAAGAATAACCTCAGCAAGCAAAGAGGCCTCACATGATAACATTTGTGTGCAATCTGGTAAATGTATAATTTTCACAATGATTTGACGAACCCCTGAAATTACCTCTGGACTCCCAGGCTGGTTTAAAGCACATTAAGACGGTAAGAAATGACACATTGACATATATGGATGTCTTCAGCATTCATGGACAGTGTTGAAAAAAATAAAGAAATAACCACTGAAGGAGAAGGTGTGGCTGAATTTTTGACTGTGTAGATAAATTGGTGTGAGATGTAAATAAAGCATCATGATGCCATACATGGATTTACATATTTTGTGTAGTAATGTGGAAGTGTGGACTGTGCTTTTACTCATGTTTTTATGTACATCTATATGTTCAGATGTGCTCACTGTCTGGAATTTTTTTTAATAGGACCCAGTGCCTCCAGAGCTCATCGGCCTGCTCCAGAAGTCTAAAAACCCACTGCTTCAGCAGATCTTTGCAGGAATGGAAGATGGAAACCAAACAGCCAAGGGGCTCAGTAAAGTCACTGTGGTCTCTAAGTTTAAGGTGGGAGCTGTGTAAACACTGCTGTCGGGGACGCGGTGGCTTTTTAGCTGTGTTAATGATGTGATTGTGTGTTGGTAGAACTCTCTGGTGAGTCTGATGAAGATCCTTCACTCAACAACTCCTCATTACACTCGCTGTATTAAACCAAATCATGACTGCATGCCGCTCACCTTCAGAAAGGAGGAGGTAGGACTGACATCTCTCGTCTTTTTGTAGATGCGTGTCTGTGTGTCATTGTAAACATGTTTTAACATGCGTGTTGTCAGGTCATCATGCAGTTGGAGGCCTGTGGGATTGTGGAGACCATACATATTAGTGCTGCTGGTTTTCCAGTGAGGTATCTGCCTTTGCTTACTGTACACCAGGCAATAACAGCTTTTTCTTTTCTTTGGGGTTGAATTGTATTTAAAATGTCACGTTTCAGTCTTTTGTTTGTACTCAGTTGGACTAGTATACTGTATATGGTATGACTATTAATAAATGAGACTACTGCTTTTATACAATTTTATTGAACATTTTTAGTGTCTTTCTACTTTAATCTCCTCCCCATTTACATCAACACACCGCTGCATTCAGGTCTTCCACTGATCAAAGCAGTGCAGAAGGTGGTCTGAGGACCCCTGTCGTTCTTTTCTTAATTTCTGACACAGTGAGTCTGTGTCAAACGTGTTCTTGTACACAGATTTGATGTCAGCAAAAAGGAAAAAAGTCACATATGTCAGGTGAACCACTATGATTTGTTTTTGGGTCAGAACCTGCCTTACTGAGAGCACAGTGCTGATTGTTTTCAGGAGTTTTTGATGTGCAGGGGCGTCCAGAACAGTGATCTCTAGTATTGGATTGGGCATCACGTGACTTTCGGTCTTTCAACAGCAACGCCATTTTGAAGAGTGCTGCTGTCATCTGCGAGCATGGCGTCCAGTAGCACCAGCCGGGACAGTTTCTGTCAAAAGGCATCCAGCGCTTTGCTTTTGGTTGCTATAACTACGCCAATGAATATTTCAGAAAGCAGGGCATCTCTGTTCACAAGTAAGAAATAATTTTCATTTTTAGATGAGATGTATATATTGGTATAATATTTACCAATCTGCTTCATTATTTACTGTAATATATAAAGTTCAATGACATATATTTCTCAGTAAACTTGTTATATCGTGAACACTTAAATATGTATTTTCATCTCTTAGTAGCATTTTGCAAAGTGTATACCCATTATAGATAATGTAATATGTCACAGTTATGCTCTTCAGTTCTTGTTATAAAACTATACTTGCTGAGGTTGTCACATTTTTATATATATTGTTAAGTTGCACAAATGTGAAAAGGCTTGTTAATGAATTTCTTATGCAAGCGATATGTTAAGGTTTATGTTATATGAATAAGCTTTTCTTAAGCCTAACTAATACTACCATGTTATATCCTATTATAAGAACTAGAACAAATGTGATTTAACAGTAGACTAGTATTTTATTTCAATGGCCTCAAGACAAACGGGAACAACTGTAACACTAGATATCAGATACTGGTTTAAACCAGTTCCAAACATTCACCAGTGAGTTCAAGTTCAAAGTTCAACCTAGTTGAACCAAAGTTCAACCTAAATCTAAACACTATAAAGTACGTCACTATAAGTAGAAACTGAAAGAGAAATGAACTATAATCACATGTCAGCCTAAAGTCCAATGAGTCCTTGACCTTTAACCCAAAGCTACTCATCTTGGTGTGATCAACTCACTGTCCATAGGCAGTGACAAGGAACACAAAGCACATATATGTGCTCCTACGTAGCCTACCTACGTAGCCTATCTAGATCTGTCAAAATGGAAGCTAAATCGTAAATGTTCTGCATCTATTGCAGTAAAAATAGAAATATTTTGCCACATAGTGGTTCAGTAATGCAGGTTTAAAAATTGAATCAGTTTCATGAATGATTTATCTATCACAAACAAACTAAAGTAGACATTTAACCTTGACAGCTGTTTGTTTACATGTGCACTAGCTCATTTCAAAACGGCGGCACTGTGTGCCTGTCACTCCGATGCTATCGCATAGGATGTGTCCAATGCAGGAATAGAGATCACTGGTCCAGAACAGTCATCGTCTTGTATTTCCTCTCTGCCTTCCCTATAGGTTTTGTTCCATTTAATCCCCTGTATGTTACATACAGCAAATGTTCCTCGTACACCTCAGTTAATGGATGAAAAGATTCACCTGCTGTTTTGTTCAGTTTCTCCAAAAATTTCAAATCATTGTGTTGCCCAACTTTTAAACTGATGAGTTTCCAACGCCTTAGTAAAAACGTGCATTTCAATCAGGAGCTAGCAGTGAACTAAAGATCACTTATTGGAAATTTACAGCAGTTATGTGTGAATACTCAACCTTTTAATATATAACACTCAGTGTTACTGTAACCCACAAGGGTTTAGCCTCATAAACACAGTCTCATTTTTAATAGACATACCTTGTAATAAGATGTTAAACATTTATTATAATTGAATAATCATAAATATAAGGAATCAGTTTTTTATTTTAATGTAATGATTTCTTGACGTTAAATCAAAACCAGTTACTTAAAGCCATAATTAATTGTCTTGACTGTTCAGCTTTCAATAAGGAGAGGGAAAAGCCTTTGAACTTGAATAAAATATTGATTTAACGTTTACCATGATGATTATAGATACTGTAGTCTTTATCATTTTTGGTTGCACCACCCATCTCTCATTTTGTCTTATCACCTTTTGTCATTTGGAATTTACTCACCTTGTGTTCTTGCAGAATTCCTTTTGAAAACTTCATCCGGCGGTATGGATTAATTTCCAAATATTCAAAGTTAAAGTCAGACACTCACAGCATTGGTAAGTGCAGTGTATTTTATTCAACATGTGAACAGTCAATGAAGACAGTCTGAGTCTCCTGGTTTATTCTCCTTTCTCATCACTTCTGCCTCTTACTAGATTCAATCCTCAGTTCTCTGCTCCACTTGGGACTTTTCTATTTGGTGTATAAAAGCAGGACTTTTCTAACAAAATTTGCATCTTCCTATCGATTTTCCAGGTAAATGCATGCACATCTGGCTGCCAAACCTCACTTTGCATGATGTTTATGGCTAGTTTATGCACTTCATACCTCTAGCTATCATTTTTCCAGTGTTATTTGTAGGGATGGGAATCGAGAACCGGTTCTTGTTGCAGATCTGCTCCCTGTGGATCAGTTCCTTGGGATCATTATAGTGCTCGCCTTAACAATTCCGTTATCGATCCCGTCATGTCTGCAATGGTGTCACACACATGCAGCACTGGTTTGTTTAGACCGTATCCAACATGTTGCCAGGCAGAAAGTGTGGTTGTATTTTTCATGTAAAGATAATAGCAGGGCCTCCTGTACCTGCAAAGCTGTCATTTCATGTAAGGGAGGAAATACCTTCATACACCCAGTATGCAACACACAAAACGGCAATTACTGCCTGCTAGGTAGGCAGCAACATAAGTACGGCTAATGTTAGCATGGCATCCATTGCAAAAGGTAATGTCACTTCCCGCTGCAGATTCAGTCTACTGCGTTACTTTGTGCTGTTTGATTGGTTGTGTGCACTTGCTTTTACTACACAAATAACCTGCGTTTCCATTTATTGGATGTAGATGATGACTTCCAGAGTCAGACCGGCTCAGAAGCTGTGGCAAAAAAAACACCATGCACTAAGTACTACTTTGACTGAGGCAGGAAGAATAGAATGACTGGGAAGAGAATAAATAATTGTCACCAAAGAGTGAGTAGGTTTGGGGTAAAAGATTTGCACCGTTTTCCACGGTAGATGCCCGTGATGTTTGGCAAGATTTCTCTTATGTTATGAAATGTTAGTTTTATGTTGCAGTTCTAACAAATAGGATTAGTTGTGATTTATTCTCACTTCTATATTTTCCGTAGGGACATGATAAAGGTTCTTTACCCAAAGTACAAACCCCCAACAGAACAGCTAATCCCTGTTTGGTCTGGGGTTGAAAA
The DNA here is from genome assembly GCA_029823295.1 of Pseudamia nigra. NCBI lineage: Eukaryota > Metazoa > Chordata > Actinopteri > Kurtiformes > Apogonidae > Pseudamia > Pseudamia nigra. Next base: position 4,109 of record JAQQAE010011003.1, on the reverse strand, counting down.
GAGTAATCTCCTCTCAGAGCTGAAACATGTCGTAAAGACTAAATGTAATGTTAATAACCGTTTTTGTACTCTTCTTCAACCAATGAGAATGGATAAGAGAATCATTAATGAATCGAATTGATAAGCAATATTGATAATGGAATAGGAATCGCTGAATTCTTATCAATTCCCATCCCTAGTTATTTGCTTGATCTAATCCACTGATATATAGATGATTTCTGTTGTGTGAATGTACATATGTAATGTATTGTATGTACCGTATATCAAGCATTTTTCTTCTACATATTTTTCTCTTGTCTTTTGCTATGCCTTTGACCAGGGTGTCTACAGGTCCTTATAAGTTGCTTGATATGCATAGGAATAGTTATGTAGTATAAAGTAAATTGTTGTCCCTCCAGCATGTCCTGGGTCTGTCCTGTGGCTTCTTCTTAGCTGGACCTGCCTGAAACACTTCCCCATGCAGGCGTCCAGAAGGCATCTGGAGCAGATGCCCGAGCCACCTCAACTGGTTCCTCCGGATGTGGAGGAGCAGTGGTTCTTCTCTAAGTCCCTCTGACATGACCAAGCTTCTCACCCTATCTTTAAGGGGTAGACCAGCCACCCTGAGGAGGAAACTCATTTCATTTGCTTATATTTTACTCTTTCGGTCACAACCCAAAAGTTGTGACCACAGTTAAGGGTAGGAATGTAGACCTACCAGTAAATTGACAGCTTCACCTTTCAAATCAGCTCCTTCTTCACCACAAATATAGTGATACAGTGACAACGTATGCTGCGCTGGTCAATCTGTCAGCCTCACGCTCCATCCTCCCATTACCGTATTTTCCGGATTACACGTCGAGATTTTTTGCATAGTCTGGCGAGGGGAGCGACAAATATACTGGAGTGACTAGTATATTAAATTATTTTGAGTATAGGGTGTTTGTCACACTGGCAGCTGCTAGAGGTCGCTCTAGGCTTGTGTAGCTGCATGTGCCGCATCTGCATTACTGACAATTTAAAATGTAGACATTACCAGTCACAACCATTCCTGCCATCAGCTTAACACCGAACGTGTCGGTGCCGTCACTTACCTGGGGAGGCGACAAGCGCGTAACACACGTCCCTCGAACAAATGCGACGTGTTCTCCAGAGCGACTTATACATGTTTTTTCTTCTTCATTATGCATTTTTTGGCTCGTGCGACTAACATTCCGGAGCGACGTATAACCCGGAAAATACAGTACTCGTGAACAAGACTCCAAGATGCTAAAAAAAATTTGTTCCATAAATATAATGCTTTAAAACCTAATAAGTAGTCTCAACTTTGTCAGATCTTTATTGCCACAGACATACTACTTAATTTCATTTTTGGAAAAACAGTGTCCACTTTTTAAACTTTGAAGCTACAGCTGCACCCAGTGTTTCTTTATTTTGTTCATTTTGTGCATTATTTTGATAATTTTATTAATTTCATTTCTATTACAGTTTTGTTCATGTTGATTATTTTGTTCATTTTAGCTCATATTAATGATTATTTTTGTTCATTTTGAGTAACAGTTTATTTATTTTCTTGACCTAGTGCTTATTTTGGCAACAAATATTAAATCAGAGTGAAGAAAATAATTTTTTGACTATTCCTCAATAAAATGCATATATTATAGGTTGATTCATTTACAGTACAAAATGTTGATATTGACCTCATAATATCCATAGTTGTACATATTTCACACCTGCTTTTACACTGAAACAGTATGTTTACCTGTTGCTTGAGTCCTAAACTCAGTCTTAAATCTGGTTAAAATTACCTCTAACACATGAAGCTGCTGATGCCGGTAGACACCCTGTTTATTCTGACACACTGCTGCACACTTTAACACTTGTACGTATATTGGCTAACCTACTCATGTTTACTGTCACACACTGCATGATCAAACTGAATCACTACAGCATGACAGCTGGAGTTGGCTTTCTTTTGTAGCTTTTGCCCTATCTAATTCCAGGATGGACCCTTGTTTTGTTTTAGACATGGTGGCTAATGGACATGATGGTCTCAAGCTGGAAGTGGAGAAACTCCTCACGATCGCATTACGATGCAGAGACAGACAGAAACACAGTTCGCTGGTCCACTGTGGGAAGACTAAGGTGTTTCTGACCCAGCCGATGGTCAGTCATTTATATTCACTTTATGAATAATTCTTATGCTTCTTGTCATGGTATTCATAGTTGGCTGTAAATCAGGAGTCATCAGCAACATTTGTCCTGGGACCAGAATGTTCAGGAAGATTCAAAGGAAACATGTTGTACATGTTTCAAAAGTCGGATTAATTCTCCAATGTCCCTACAATGTGTATTTTAAATTTCAAAATACCACAGAGATTCTTCATTCTTCTCTGTATACTTCTGGTTTCAGCCAACAAGCAGTTTCAGTGTCTGTTGCTTTAAAGTACACATGACATGCTTTTCCACGTTTTCTGACACATCTACCATGTTGCATGCTAGACACAGCATTATGTAATAGTGTGTCAGAACAGCCATAACACTTAAAACGGCAAACTCTGCAGGTGATAGTCAAAGTCTCAAGTTAAGGGGAGCAGTATCTGTCAACAGTTTAACTTTGTGAGCAATACTCGTTAACATACTGTAGATGCACAGATAGATGAATGGTTGCAATGAATCCAGTGGATGGTGTGTCCTGCTAGCTGCACAGGCATGTCAGGGACATGGGAGGAGTTCATGATCATCACATACAAAGTTGTTGGTTGAAACAGAAGTGGGGTTGCCCAGCTCAGTAACCCTGCTAATAATAGTACTTTGTTTACTGTTAATTAGTTTTTTGGAAGAACACTCAAATGTCAAGATAGTAAGCTCTGACCCGCTTGGCTCCATTCCAGCCGCCACCAGACTTCTATTGTTTACAAAGAAAAGCAAAGAAGCTACCTAGCTGAACTCCTCCACTCACAAATAAGGCAAATCCATTCTTTTCGGGGTGAGGGCTCCCCACTTGTGATCTGGTGTTTTCATTCTGAAATAATTACAGACCATTTTGAGTTACGATGGGTGTAATGCTAATGTAGAGGTACCCAAGAATAAAATTAAATTGGAATCAGTAACTGATTTCAAATTACTTGCATGCCATTGGTTTTTGTGATTAATTTAATATGAAAAAAATGCAATATATCCTAAATATCAGACCGCATTGTTTCTTTTCCACATATTATAAATGTATTGATATTCCATAGCCAGATGGGAAACTTGTCAGAACCATGTCTCGGTTCTCTCTGACCCACTTGGCTCTGTTCGACAGCTGGATTCACTGGAGGTCCAGAGGAAGAAGATGCTGTCTCAGTGTGCCTTCTCCATTCAGTGCTGCTGGCTGCGATATCAGCGACATCAACGCCATGTCAGGAGGCAGTCTGCTACTCTGATCCAAGCAGGTGAATTCTAATTTCATGACCTGATGGTGTAAGCAGCGCTTATGGCTGGAATTATGCCTAACTATGACCATGTTCTTATTGTTGGGGATTTTAACATTCGTGTATGTTGCCCTGGTAAGCCACTGGTGAAGGACTTTTTAACTATTATTGACTTTTAATTTGGTTCAGTCCGTGTCTGGTCCCACACACGAGCAGGGACACACGTTAGATCTTGTGATGTCATATGGTTTGTCTGTGGTTAACGTGGAGACCTGTGAAGCTGTGTTTTCCGATCATTTGCCTGTGATATTTGATGTTGGATTGTCCTTTACTGCAGTTAAACCTTGTTCACCTGCCCGACGCTGTCGGGTTTTGAACCCTTCCACTGCAGCTCAGTTCTCGGCTGCTTTCAATCAGATCTGTGTTCCTCCCGACTCCATTTCATCTGATACGGAGGAGCTCAGCTCCTGGTTTCAGTCGTCCTGCCAAACCATCCTGGGCTCTGTGGCTCCACTAAAAACCAGGCAGCCCAAAGTTAAATCTGAGCCCTGGTTTAATGACAGAACTTGCGCTGTAAGACGTGTGTCTCAGAGCTGAGCGCTTTTAGCTGTGTGTTTCGGGTCATTATCCTGATGTGAGACCCATGACCTGCGACTGAGACCAAGCTTTCTGACACTGGGCAGCACATTTCTCTCTAGAATACCTTGATAGTCT
>JAQQAE010011002.1:0-13828 GCA_029823295.1 Pseudamia nigra | reverse complement strand
CACAGACACTGGGTGACGTCCACAGACACTGGACCGGTCCAGAACCAGCAAACACACAGCCGGGACATCAGGAGACCTACGACATGAAGACCTAGGGCAGAGGGAGGAAGCACAAAACTACAGGGAAAATGCAAGTTAGTATCACAATAGTAAAGCAAGTGAATAAAAATGTCCAAAATAATCAAGTAGATGAACAAAAATGAACAAAATGATCCAGGAAATGAGGCAAAAAAACAACAACAACAATACAATCAATAAAAATGAAGAAAAATATTGAAAACAAATGATCAAACTAGGAAAAATAAAAAGGAACAAAAAAAATCAAGTAAATGGCTACAAACGAACAAAATATTCAGTCAGTGAATAAAAATCGACAAAATAATCTAGACAGAGGACAAAAATTAGCAAAATAATGAACTATACCAGGGGTGTGCAACCTGTGGCTCCAGAGCCACATGTCAGCCCTCTCCAGTGGCTTCATCCTGTAAGGGAAGTAACATAATTCAAAATGAACAAAGTAATCAGTAAATCAACAAAAAGAAGACAAATTACATGATGAACAAATAATAAGACAAAATTGAAGAAAATACTCCATAAAATGAGCAAAATAATCAAGAAAATAAAGAGCATTAAAACAACAGAATAAATCAAATGTACAAAGTGATCAAATAATACAGAAAAATAACTAAATGATTAGGAAAACAAATCAAGATTTGACAAAAATGAGTAAAATGGTAATTTAACTGAATAAAAAATGACCAAAAATTAACCAACATAATCATCAATATGAGCAACAAAAAACCCAACACAATATTCAAGCAAAAGTACACAGATAAGAAAATAGGGGAAAATAATCTAATTAATAAATAGAAAAAAGTAAAAAAAAATAATCAAGTAGATGAACAAAAACAAAAAAAGAGTCAGAAAATGAGCCGAAAAATTCACAATAAAATGAGGTAACTGAAAAAAAAATCAATAAAATAAAAAATGAATTACATGTAGAAAAAAATAAACAAACTAAAGTAATTGAGTGAATAGTAATCTAAGTGAATGAAAAATGAACATACTATCAAAAATAATAAAAAAAATTACACAATAGTCTAGTTAATGTACAAAAACAAGAAAATGGAGGAAAAATAAGCAAATTAATAACCATAAAAGTCATAAATGTGAACAAAATGTTAAAAGATTGAAAAAATAAATGTAAATGAATAAAGTGATTAACAGATATTTAACGTGTCACCAGCTCAAATGTACATTGTATGTCATGTGGTTCATGAAGGATTCAGATATCTTTGCGGCTCTAGGCACATATTTCTGTTTCTTTCTGTCCAACAATGGTTCTTTTGTAAAGGTTGTTGACCCCTGAACTAGATGAGCAGTATGTTGAAGAAAATTAATTAAAATGAGCAAAAATAATCAATAAAATGATCAAAAGTATCAATAAATGTAACAAAAAAGAACAAAAAAAATCCAGTACACTGACAAAATACTGAACACACTTGTGAGCTGATAAAAACAGCTTCATGACTCATTTCAGGTCCTGACCCTACATTTGGGAAAATCTGATTTGGCTGCTGTACTGTGTCATAAAATAACTTCACATAACTTACAATAATGTGAAAACACAACCTCCAAACATTGAGGAGCGCAAAGGCTTTTTGGGACACTTACATTTCATGTTGTTTTGTTTTCCTTCTGGACTTTTATGAAGCTTACGTCAGTCGTTTTAAGCGACTGTGTTTGCATTTGCTGCTGCTGCTGCACATAAAATACCTCCAGTAGTATTTTTACAACATCACCATCGCTGCAGGGCTCTTGGACTCCATTCTGTATTTCTGTGTGTTCTTGCAAAAATGACTTTAATTTTTCCATCCTGTTATTTAAAGGTAATAGCATCATCTAGAGCGCTTGGGATAATTCACCCCACGCTGTGTTTCTGCTCCTGTTTCTTCGACTTCTTGTGCAGTAGTTTGGGGTCTCGTTCAGTTTCACAGATTGTCACCACATGCTGTGTTACGCAAACATTTTCTGGAACAATGTAACTCTGCAAAAGTCATGCAGAGAATGGAGGGGTTACCTGGAATGGGTTGTTGGACAGTATGTATATTTCGGGCTGATTAGAGTGAGATCGACAGATGAATCGGTGTCAGCAGCAATGTTGGCGGTGTACCGGTGTGTTGTTGTGAAGTGGGAGCTGAGCCAAAAGGTGGAGCTTGTGATTTAGTGACTGAGCTCTGGATACAGTAGGTCAATTGGCAAATGTTACTACCCTCACCTATGGTCACAAGCTCTGGGTATTGACCGAAAGGACAAGATCACAGAGGAAAGTGGGTGAAATGAGTTTCCTCTGGTGGGTGGCTGGGCTCTCCGTTAGCGATAGGGTGAGGAGCTCAGAACCACTGCTCCTCCACATCAAGAGGAGCAAGTTGAACTGGCTCGGGCATCTGATCCGGATGCCTCCTGGACGCCTCCCTGGGGAGATGTTTTGTGCTTGTCCAACTGGGAGGAGACCCTGGGGCAGATCCAGGACACACTGGAGAGACTATGGCTGCGTTCACACTGCAGGTCTTAAAGCTCAATTCCAATGTTTTGCTGAAATCCGATTATTTTACCTGATTGTTCAAACTATATTTTAAATGCGACATCCATGAGACCCCAGTGTGAACAGTCTATGGCTCAGAAGATGTGACATCACATGCAGTGCACTCCTTCCCGGTGGCTGGTGGTAATGCACCAATAAGTTGTTTGCCAACCGCCATAAAACACCAAAAGTCAGATGAAATGCAACATGACCATTCAGGGGTCATTTTGAAAAACATGGGATACGTATCCGATTTAGGAACACATATGAAAGCGGCCTGGGTCTGGTTTGAAAAAAAAATTGGATTTGTGCTGTTCAGACTGCCATGAAAAACCAGATTTGTGTCACATATGGTGAAAAAATCATATTTGTTCTGCAGTCTGAACATTGCCTATGTCTCTCGGCTGGCCATTGAATGGGTCCCTCCAGATGAGTTGGAGGCGGTGGCAGGGGAGATGGAAGTTTGGGCTTCCCTCTTCAGGCTGCTACCACCCCAACTTGGACCCAGATAAGCAGAAGAAGATGGATGGAATACAGGAAAGGTGTGTCAGGTCAAGGCCATGGCCCGGTTTGAAAGTGAGTGACAGTGTCAAGATCAAACTTTTTAGATTTTCATATTTGCAGGATTGCTCTTGGATGGAAGAACTGAGGATTACCAAGCATCTAGCAAAAGTGTATCAGGTCAAGAGTGCAGAGTGCGCTAACGGGTACCACTGGTGCTCACCATTATTTTTGCAGTTTGGTCTGAAAAAACTTGCCCTCAAATGGATGCTGTCCCAGGCACTGCTGGTGGTTTTACTTCCTGATATTACTTCCACATTGGCATCACTGCACAGCCCTTGCCACATTCCTTGCCCATTGGCTGCAGCACAACTTCATCAGATGTACAGTGGGGTGCAAATGTTTATGCACCCCTGGTGAAAATTTCTATTAATGTGAATAATGAAGCCAGGAGAAGATGAAATGATCTCCAAAAGACATGAAGTTACAGATGAGACATTCCCATTACATGTAAAAAAAAAAATCAGATTTAATTTTTATATTTTACATTTTCAAAATAACACAAACAGTAAAAAGGCAACAACAAAGGTTTGGGCACCCTGGCTAGTTAATACCTCGTAGACCCCTTTTTGGCAAGTTGAGACCTTCATTAACCTGACAGCGTCCTGGCTTGTTCACAATCATCGTTAGGAAAGACAGAGTGATATCCAGCCCTTTTAGATTATTCAACTCACAGCAGTGAAAAACAGGACTGATATATATTTGGGTTCTGCTCCTTTGCTTATCATGTTATACTTGAGAAGAATGGTGGAACAAACGTTTGCTTTTAGATGCAGCTGTTTCTCTGCAGGATTCATTCACCCTGTGTGCCAACCCCTGATGGCGATAACATCCACCTAGTGATGCTATTGGCTGTGGCATCCTTACTGACCAACCATAGTTCTAGTAATCCAACTATTCAAATATAAATATTATGATTATTATGGACTAGTAATAATTTTTTCATCATATTTTTTCAAGAATATAAAGTAGAGTATATAAAGTGCACCCTGTTCCTAGTTTTGAAAACAGATACAGTGGTGCCCCAGGTAATGAACGCTTCTACTAACAAAAATTTCGGGTAATGAATAAAACCATTGGCCAAAATGTGTCACAGCTAACGGAAATTATTCGGGTTACGAATTTTGTATTATGGAAAAGATCCAGGTTACGACCTAAGAAAAATGGCGTCTCTGTCTCATCCTCCTCCGGTAAGTGTCTTTATAACTCAATAAATGTGCACGTACGGGTGTGTAATACATGCTTTATATGGGAGTTTCCGTGGGTCCAGAACGGATTAATTGGTTTTACATGTATTCCTATGGAAAAACTCGCTACGGCCAATGAATGATTTGCCCAAAGAACGTGACGCCGGAACGGATTATATTCGTTAGCCGGGCACCGCTGTATTTGACATTCCCATCAGGTTACGGCTGAAGAAAGGTTGTCGTCATAGTGTAAATATCTGTAAGTAGGTTCTGTCACTTTATAAAGAGAACATTAAGTGTTGCAGCCTTTAAAAACCCACAATGCATCATGTCTTAGTTATAACTACTGTCATCTTTGCTTTCATTGTAAAATCTATTTGTAAACGGCAGTGTGAAGATAAAAAGAATGTTCTGACCACCGGAAAGGATGAAATGCTTCTTCAAACATTTTCAACCTTTTTGTTTCTCTTTTGTGTCTAAAGCCTGGCAACAAAAATACAAACAGGCCCCATGGTTTAGAGTTCTGTTGAACTGGCATGTGACCCTGCATCTATTTGTATTTTCTGTAAAAGCCATGCTGTCATTGATGGGCTGATGTGAGTGTGTGGGAACGAGCTGCTGTATTTGTTGTTCTTCGCTCACCACGCTGTTGTTTTAAGCATATCTATTCTCCCCTGTTTACATAGGTCCCGGCTCGTCTCGGCCTTAGACGGCTGCTGTTTGCTTGAGATTCCTAGATAATGCCTTTTTCCTAAATCTCTGCAAATGCAACATTAGAATGGTTTGAAACCCTTTTCCACTGCCATCAGCTTAGTCATCAGTTAATGAACATCAGCAAGTTTTCTTTCTTGTTTTATCTTATTTTCGAAAGCTGTTTTTGTATTTGGAGGAGAAGAAACTTTGTTACAGTTGTAGACATTTGCTTCATACCATTTTAATGCATCCCATTTTTAAAGTGCTAGTTACTGTTGCCTTGTAACTTGTTTGATCTAAACTCTAGGACTTGGAAATAGTCATGGAAGATGAATGTTTATTTTAGCTGTCACTTTAAAGCTCAGCAGGTAAGCTGTGCTTGTAGGTCTGCAGTATTTAAGTTTGTTATAGTCTGTGGGAACAGCGTGAGCACTTTGATCTTCTTGTACTTTTACTAAGAAAAATCTATAAAAACAGAATGCAATGATTTGCAAATCTTATAAACCCATTTTTTAATTTTCAGTAGTACATAAACATATAGTAGATGTTGAAACTGAGGCATCTTATCATTTCATGGAAAATACTGGCTCATTTTGAATTTGATGGCAGCGGCGCATCTCAAACTAGAAAGCACTGGGAGAGTGCAGACCTCCACCAAGGCCGCTAATTTCCCCCATTTGACAATATTAGGTCCTGTGTCCACGGGGAGCGTTTGTTGCACTGCAAAGGCCCACATTGTAATTTTTATGTTTAGCTACAAACGTCATGATCACTTGTCTGTTTTTCAGACAAGAACCAGCAATTGAAATTGTGGAACAATTTCAGTAAAATGTTGCTGAATAAAGGTAGCTGGTGTGAGAGAAGATACAGAGGATAGGGTGAGATGGAGGCAGATGATTCGCTGCGGCGACCCCTGAAGGGAACTGCCCAAAGGAAAAGGAAGAAGAAGAGTTGCTGAATGTAAAATTCTGCATTGTATAATATCATCAAAAGATTCAGAGAATCAGGAGGAAGATCAAAGGTCAAAGCTGGATGCTTCTGCTTGGGGCCCTCAGGCAGCACTGCATTAAAAACCGACATGCTTCTCTACTGGAAATCACTGCATGGGGTCAGGAACACTTCCAGAGGTCACTGTCTGCCAACACAGCTCAATACACAAATACAAGTTAAAGCTGTATCATGTAAAGAAGACACATGTGAACGTGGCCTTTTGCGTCTTTTTCATCCTGTCTTATCTTTTCAATTATTTTAAAATGGCAATAATTATGATTTATTGGCATTTCACACTGTACTCAGACACTGTATTTGTGTTTGTACTCCATGCAGCGTCCTGAAGGCAGCAGGTCTTCTGTTCCAAGTGTGAAGAGTTGTAGTATTTTCAAGACGTTTAGCATTCTGCTCGTATATTGTTCAGATCACTTAGGCCAACCTTGGCAGTGTTGTGTAGTCTGTTTTGCACACTTTTGCATTATACTGGACTTTGTTTCTGTGGCTGTTGTCTTGCACCTGCTCTAGACACCTGACCAATAAGCAGACTGACGACTATCATGTGATTTGTACTGCTACATTTTGCATAGGATGCTACACACATCCTTCCCATGTTTCTTGGGGCTGTTTTAGTTTCTGGTAATGTTCAGTCCAAAAGGCTCTCTGCTCTTTCTGTGAAGTCACATGAGGACAAGATGTACTGTAAGTGGACCAGTCCCAGTTGGTGGGTGTCCAGCCGTAATAGGGTTTTCTGTCGCTCTAATTGAATTGCCTGCCTGTTGTTTGTAATGTGTAAGAATCCAAAACAGATGTCCGCATTATGCTTTTCTTTACGTACACTCTCCCTTTGTCCTGACCTGCTCTTAATTTCCCCTGTCGTCAGACTTTAACCACTTTATTCCCCAGGAAGATCTCACTGAACCCCAGGGAACTGAGATGAGTACCACATGGGAAAAGTGATGATTGGAAATGTTTGATTTTTGCATCCCAAGGTTCACGAAGAGTAGAACCCAAGCTTCTACTGAACTGTATTTTTGAAGTTCAAAATGAGGTGTGACAGAGGATGCTGCCAGCGCAGCCACACGTGGATTCAGTGCAAACCAGTGCACCTTTTGGAACCCACTGCTGATGCATTCCCCCTGTGAGTCTAGAAAACTCTGTGCTGTAATCCTGTAACTTAGCAACAGATTTTCTATTTCACAAACAACATCAGCCTCCTCTCTGGGAGCACCTCTTTATTTTCTCTGATCCAGCAGTGAAGTGCCTCAACAGCATGTTATGCCAGGCTCCAAGACAGAAACGTAACATCTGAGTAGTGACCTTAAACATAGATGTAAAAAAGCATAAAGAGGAGCGGTGGCTCGCTGATGGACACATGTTGAACCACGCGCCACGGAATCCAGTAGAATCAAACGCCACAATTGTCAGAATCAAGCTCCACAATCTTCATTAATAGCGTGATAGACATGTTTAACAAATTAAAAAACTGAGGAGAAATTTGAACACATACAGCTCTCGGTCTTCACGCGCTCTTTCTACTGAATATCATAACCATCTAATAAGCCCCTCCTCCTCACTGGAGAGGAGTTGCTGTCTCAACACAGGAGTGTGTGCAGCATTCAGAGTCAGAGCTGGTCATGGTGGTGATTTCCTCCTCCGTGTTTGCTTTTCTCATGTGGCCTTTAGGCATTACTCTAAACATTGTCTTTGATTTTGTGAGCTTCTAATAATTGAAAATCAAGTCAAAGGCAACTAGAGATAATTATCTGTCATGAAGAAATGGAATTAATTCTGAATCGACCTTCTCTCCATCTATGAAATGCAGATCTCATGCTCAGCTGTTCCCTTTTTTGTTGCCTTGCGTTTCTGCTTCTGTTGTTTTCTTTTTGCTCTTTGTTGCTGCGTACGCTATAGCTAAAGGAGGAATTGGCAATTTAGGTCTGCGTGTTCTTTGTTTCTCAGCCATTGCAATGTTCAGCTACACGCGACACAAAACGCTCTGATTGGTGGAACCGCAGCCGACTCCATACGAGCCTCCTGCATGAGGACGAGGAGCATCTCCACTGTAGATATCTACCCTGGACTGTAGATATTGAGTCTCACTGTTGATATCACAAGTTGGACAAATTCAAATGCCTTGTTTTCTCGTTGTCCATCTTGTTAGGTGGATTTCTGAGGGCTGGCAGTACCAAATGAATTCATATTTTCACCAGCTTAATTTTATACCACAGACTTTATGTAAACCTCAAAACCCGATAAAGATGCATTTCCACACCTTTTGTCACAACGTAGAACCTTTGATGGTATCAAAAGACCACAAGGGTGTTGACAAACTAAAACATGTTGATTTGACTTTTTTCCTCTGAGCCTCCTGTTCCCTGTTTCAATTTTGCTGTGAGGTAAAAGTCAAAACCAATCACAAGATGTGAACATCCCCAGGATGCACTTCAGGGCACATTCCTCTGTCATCTGCCATGGCACTTTTGGAGCTGGTCTGGGACACGTTTATTCACATTATCTCATAGTCTGAACACATATCCATTCTGGGATACATTAAGGACTGTCTACTCAGCTGAAATAATCTGTCTAATATGCCAGCGCTGGAATATTGACTTGTTTTGAAAATGTCTAAAAATTCCACAAAGATGTATTAGGAGTGCTTTTTGTGTGTACTGTATGTGTGCTGTTTGCACAAACTTCCGCTGCCATTTTTCTCTCTGCAATGAAATAAGGAATGCCAACATCTTGAAAATCTAGTTGAAGTTAACATACATGTTAAAATGTTTGATGATTCATCCATCACCATGGTGCAATGTCATGCAAGAGTACCAGTATGAACAAACAAACCGGATCAAAGTTGTCATATCCACTGATTGGAATAGCGATATATAAAATAAATGGTGTTACCGATAGCGTTGTTTTGTCAGCAGCTGGTAATCTAAGTACTGTCTCCACTGTTACAATGTCGTTACCGTTACTGACAATGAAATGTTGCTATATTTAAGCTCATTGGTGCTGTTTTCATCAAGCCAGGCTCCCAGTCACAGGAGCTGCAAAGTTTTTTTTTCCCTTTGTTTATGGGGTAGGAGGCACATGCAGCACTAGTGAGTCAAGAGAATTCGTTTTTGAACTGTAGTACAGACATTAATTTAACCCCATCGAGATAAAAGGCATGAACATATATATGAAGTGTACATTATGATTCACAGCGTCAGTTGCAGTGAGTACGACAGTGTGTCTGCCCTATCGTGCAGCCTGCTTATTATATGTATGTCAGTCCAGTCAACAATGTCCAGGTCTGAACACTCTGACAACTGGCCACTTCTATGTTACTGTGTCAGGACGGATGCAAATGTAAGGTTCTAACAGAGCCTTTGTAGCGCCGTCACACATACAGTACTTTGATTTCGCTGAAATGTCATATTGTATGATATTTTTGCAGGCTTTATTTTACACCATATTTAAATCTCTATACTCAGTGAAGATGTTGCCAATTATAAAGTCAGCCATACATACATTTTTTACCACAAGTTTTATCAGCTGAGACAAACTTGTCCTAAATTGGGCCAAAAATAGAGTGGTGCATTATTAAATCCCCTGAGTGTAGATGGGGTCTTTTGAGATAAAAGCCTTCTGGTTGCAAATTACTTTAATAATTACTTCATTCAGTCATTCAGTGAACTGGACAGGTATGCGAGAGAATCCCATTCATCTGGTGTCTTAATAATAGTGCTGCATTGTGCTTTAAACAAATTAACAAGTCTGATGTTAGTAAAATAATTTCGTCCATTACAAACTAAACAAAAGAAGGCTGTGGACTTGATAGTTGCTTTCTCAAAAAACATGAACTTGGTTTGATTGCTCCTTTTACATCGATTATAAACAAATGAGTGGAGGAGAATGTTTTCTCCCATGTCCTAAAACCAGCTGTGGTAAAGCTGGTGCCAGACAGGTAGTTAATAACTACAGACCTGCCACTATACTCCTTGTTGCATCAAAGTTACTGACTAATTTAATGTGCAACAACTGACTAAACATCTGATACAACATAATTTACACCATCCTGTGCAGTTTGGGTTCAGATCAAACCGCTCCACTGAAACTGCATGTTGTTATTTTATGAAAGATGTAAGGGCCAGCCGGGGGAAAGGGGAAATATTGGGAGCTGTGTTTTTGGATCTGCAAAAGGACTTTGACACAGTTCTTCACTCTGTCAACCAGTTCTTTAAATTGGATTAAATCTTATTTATCAGTGTGTTAGAGTGAACAGTGCATTGTCAGTGATAAGAACCTGTGACATGGGAGTGCCACAGGGATCTGTATTAGACCTGCTTCTGTTTAGCTTTTACATCCAGTGTGTCATCCATCCATCCATAAAAACATCCAAACAAAAAGATTGTCAACAGAATCTCAGCATTTGCTTGGTCAGTCTTTTCATTTAACGCCATTAAAGAAAGGAATTTGCTCCCAGGCAGTCTGAAAACATCTGCAGATTTTTGCGCTGTGTCTCGTGTTGTTAACAATGCATTTCAAGTAACCAGTACTACCATCATTAACTGGACAAACGGTTTTATTTATATATCGACTTGTTTTGTAATCGAGTTGATGAGTTGAGAACATTAGTGTGTGAGTATCTACATTATGAAAGTGAGTATCTGTAGGTGTCTGCATCAATGTGTTTTCTGGTATGAATTTGGGCAGGGATGGGTTTGGTGTTTTCAGATATGTGTGTTTTACTTACTGTATTGTAGCCAGTACCTTGTTAACTTCATCTGTACAATGGATCTTTTCTCTAATATTGTTTTTGTGTATGGTTGCTGTTAAATAAACTAGACCAAACATATGAAAACATGGCATATGGCAGCATGGACACTCCACCTCCTTCTCTCACACCTCTCAGTCTCTCTAATACATGCTTTAACAGTACATATTTTACCCAAGCTTCTATGGCAACCCACTGTACCACTTTTTAAAATTTAACACATCCTTTTAATTTAACAATTTAAAAATGCTGACGTATAACAATGGTTCCCAAACTTTTCAGCCCAAGGCATAAAAAAGAAATGTGGTATCACTGGTTCCCAAACATAAAAAAGTAATTATACACTGCCATAATGTTTTGTAACATGCTGCCATCTTTTACTCTTTAATGTAAAAAATAATGGAGATTAAACTTTATTTTGGCTGAATTATGATAAAAATAGATGCATCATTTGGGGAAGAGCCATACTGTAGTTATTGTGAGTTATACTGAAATGTATCTGTATCTGCTCAGTGTTACTAAATGCATATTATCAGAAGACCACGGTCTTGTTTAGTGGAGATCTCTGTGTCTGTTTACTAATTCAGCTCTGTATCTCCAAAGTCCCTGGACCCAAACTAACCAAACGTGGCACATGGGTAGTCAGGGTAGGGGGAAAGGTTACTATAGTAACCGCCACCTAATTTGTATATTAATTAGCTCACACCATTATTAATTGCAAAAACCTATATTGACCTATAGTACCAAAACTACTATAATTACAGACACCAAATTTTATACTGTGTGATACATTAGACTCTAGAACATCTCACTCATTAAATGACTTTGACCTTGAAGATCAGTAGGGTCTAAAATTACTGCACTTGGATCTACTTACATTGGTTGCTATGTAGATTGAAATTATCATATGCCCCCCTGGTTATTGACTATGGTGATTCCAAATGTGCTGTGACTTTCAAGGAAAAAGGTCAAGGTCATGGTCAAGTTCAGGACCAGGCAGGGGATTTGCTGTTTCACATCTTGGATTTTTTTTTTCCAGTTTCTGCAGTTAGATAAAAAAAAATCAACAAAAACAGACCAAAGAATGATCAACAGCGGTGGCTCTCATGCGCCGTCGTACCGTCACAGATGCTGATAAGCTGGATGGATAAACAGGCTACTTTTCCACTTCACCTCAGTCCAACTTAAACATGCTTGGGTCAACAGACTGATTGTTGCCCCTTTGTTTTTTTGAGGAGGGGGGTAATTAAAGAAGTAGCAAAATTGAACAAAAATGACCAAAATTATCACCAAAATAAAAAATGAGGAAATTTATTAAAGCACAAATGTTTGCAAAGTAACTTAAATAGAAACGGGGGCCCCTGGGTGGCTCAGGCTCACCTGGGAGAGCTCGCCCACATGGCTCAGGCCTAATTGCAGTGGTCTAGGTTCATTCCCAACACTTAAGGAAGAAATACCCAAAAATAAAGCTTCACAAAGCATCATGCCAAACAACATTAGATGTGAGAAGGATTGTTGATGGACACAAAACAGGAGAAGGATTTACGATGCGTTAGGAAGTATCCAGAACTGCAGTGAGAATCATGGGGAACATTTGGAAAAGAATCACATTTTTATAGAGGGGGTAATAAATTTGACATCAACTCTAATTTCACAGCCAGATTTGATTTATTGTACAACGCAACAAATATATTATTCATATCGTTATTCATCATTCTTGCAGTATTGTCCAGCTCTGTCAACATGTTTTAGGAACTTCATACTGAAGCGCAGACTGAACAGAAGGACAAAAACTGCATATTCCACTGCCATTATTACAAATAGGCTGTGTGTTTGCAGTGTGTTCAGTGTCCCAGTCTGACTGTGAGATAAACCTTAGAGGAAACAACTAGTGAATATTGTCCATTGGTGTGGATACTACATGCAATTTACTGTCGCACATAAATTATTAACGTTATTACTGTTGGTTGAGGCGAGCCTCTTGCTCTCAGATTTCATCAGTGCAGCCCTGTGGACTATTACACAGTTTTGGTGATAGAAAATTTGCTTTCCAGACACAGTGGATGATAGCTAGATGTGAAAGAAGAGCCATAATGTCTAATATCTCATCATGTTATGATTCTTTGTGTATTTCAGGACATGTACATTGTTGCTTAATGTTATATCTCGTAGATATGATATATGTTTTATTGGACACGTAGACTTGCGTCCAGAACAGGGCTCTCCAACATCTTTTCCTTTATGAAATTCTTTGATACTGTCCACAAAAGTTGAATTGATGTGTAAAATTTTCTGAAAACAGATTGAAACTGCATATTTAATTGAAAACAGCAAAAAAAAAAAAACCCATCAAATGTTGAAATCAAGAAATGTTGTTTTTTGAAAATGACATGCTGATTTAAAATTTGAGGCCAGCAACACATTTCAAACAAATCTCATCAGGGTCATGTTTCCCACTTTGTTACATCATCTGTTCTTTTAACAACACTTTATAGGTGACTGGGAACTGAGGAGAGAGACTGCTGTAATTATGAAAGAGGAATGTTTCCCCGTTCTTTCTTGATGTAGGATTTCAGCTTCTCAACAGTTCAGGGTCACTATTGTATTGTACGTTTTGTAATGCACCAAACATTTTCGATGAGTCACAAATCAGGCTTGCAGGTGGGCCAGTTTAGTGCCCAGACTCTGTCAGTACACAGAAACACTGCTGGTACATGTGTAGTATGTGTTTGTTGAAATTATAAACCTTGCAAAAGACTTAAAGTTCTAATGTTACGCTTACCATGTGTCCTAATGTGCCCCATATCATCACAGACTTTTGATCTGAATGACAATAACAAGTCAGATGGTCCCTCTTCTCTTTAACCCAGAGAATGTGGTGTCCACGATGCCCCCCCCAAAAAAGACTTGTTTGACCACAGGCCAGTTTTTCACTTTACCTCTGTCCATCTTAAACCAGCTCATAGAAGAAGGGAAAGTTGCTGGATGTGTTTTATATGAGATAGACAGACAGATAGATACTTTATTGATCCCAGAAGGAAATTCACTTTCTTT
>JAQQAE010011001.1:0-12369 GCA_029823295.1 Pseudamia nigra | reverse complement strand
AAACAGACACTTTGGGGCCCTATTTTGGAAATCTGAAGTGCACAGTCTGTAACCATTGCAGGCATGGTCATTTTGTCTTTATCTGCTTAATTATCAGTTCTGTGTCCCATTCCCTTTAATACTCGTCAGCGTGATGGTGGTCATCATTAATAAGACATCCAGGTTCAATATACTCCCATCTTTGCCCACATGTCAGTTCTTTGTCCCATGAGGACATTAGTTATTCATTTTGTTTATTATTCTGGAGATGAGACAAAGGAATAAGTTTTTCACACAGCCTTTAGATTTGATCAGAATACTTAGCACAAGGTCAGTATCTTAATCCATTTCCAGTATCTTCAGTCAAATCCAGGTGGTCTGTGCAGCATTTTTACTTCATTTCTAAAGCAAAATAATAACTGCTCTGTTCTGCACTCTTCAGAGAGGTGAAGGAGAAATCATAGCACAGATAGTGATGTTCAATTGCGCTCATTCATGGTAACTCCACCATGGCCACTAGATGCTGCTCAATATTAAGCCTCTTCTTCACAACCCACAACCAACCAGTGGGTGGATGGCATTGTTTAAAAGTCTTTAATTCCTAAAGCCTCTTAAACACCCAGTAAAGATCTTAAACTTCCCTCAAGCTCCCCTTTGTCCATTCCTGTTGGACACTGCATGAAACGAGGAGGACGGCTTTCCATCATCTCTCTCTCTCTGCCCTCATCTCTGTCAGACCTTCAAGAAGACACCCCCCCTCCATCACCACCCCCAGTGCCTAAGGACAGCAGCTGATAAACAGTGCACCAGCTCGTCCTTGTCTGTCAGTCCGAGCGCTTGACGCAGGAAAAACAACTTTTCTAAATTCGACATAATCTCTTGCTAATATTCTGCCTCAATCTCTGCGGTGTCAGGAGACGACACCGAGAAACAAATTATAGTGTGAAGGGTGTTTTCTTTTCTTTCCCGCCTTGTGTTTTTTTTTCCCCCAGAGCGAACTAATGTGTGTGTGTGAACTCAATTAATGCTGGGTGGATAGTTCAGCTGTCAGTGTGAAAGGCTGTCAACACGCTGACGCTCACACACACACTTTCACACAAATACCGACTGTAGTCCCAGCACCTTGAACATCTCCCGAACCTGAAGGTGTGACTTCCTGCACCAATGCGTCAACTTAAACCTTTTGAGATTTCAAACGTTTTCCCAGAAAATCAAAGACAAAGAGACATCCATCCAACTTAGCATGCATGAAAGGCCTCAAAATGGTATGACGCTAGTTCTAATGCAAAGGGTTTTTTGTGATTTAAAATTATTGCACAAACATACCAATTCCAATGAAGTTGGGACGTCGTGTAAAACATAAACAAAAGCCGAATACAATGATTGTCAAATCCTTTTCGACCTACATTCAATTTAATACACTACACATTTAGTGTTCAAACTGATAAACATTGAATTTGATGCCTGAAACATGTTCCGGAAGAGGTGGGACGGGGACAGGAACAGACTAGGAAGGTTGATGAATGCTCAAAGAAAAAAACACCTGTGTCGAACATTCCCCAGGTGGACAGGTTAACTGGAAGCAGGTGGTTGTTGTGATTGGGTACAAAAGGATCAGTCATACCAGGTGAGCCAACTTTCCCAATAATGTGAGTTTTTAATGCAATGCCACCTGAGGGATTGAAGGTCACAGACATCCAGAAATGTGTCCAGATTCTCTGAATTATTTGATGACATTATGGACTGTAAGTGATGCAATTCATAAATGTATGTTGAGTTATGTTGTCCTTAAACTGTTGGACTATTTGCTCACACAGTTGTTCAGAGTAATGAACCTGGTAGCACGCACCCACATTGTCCACACGCGCCTAATGCAGTGGCCCAGGCTTGCACGCCCCATACTCTGCTCCCTCGTTCCTGTCTCTCTCTCACTGCAACTATCTTTAAAGGCTAAAATGACTGTTAGGGACCAAGCAGTAAGGCAACAAGGAGACAGGGTTAAAAGGTTCACAAAAATGGGGTTTTATTCACCCAACAAAAAGACAAAGCAAGTTTACAAATTAAATTTCAAAGATTCGGCCTATAAAAGAGGTCAAAATAACAGAACTGTACTCATAATATTAACTAAAGCAGAAACTTTTAACAACCTGACCAAACATTATGACACAAGGGGGAACATATACAGTGGTATGGCCAAACCATAATACACAAAATGGGAAAACAAAATGGATGTGCTTATTGAGTGTTTTTGAAAAGAAAGGTGATGGAACACAGTCGTAAACATGACACCATCCCAGCTCTAATGGAACAGGTTGTTCAAATGAAAGGTGATGGAACGCAGCGGTATACATGACCCCGTCCCAGCTCTAATGGAACGTGTTGTTCAAATGAAAGGTGACGGAATGCAGCGGTATACATGACCCCGTCCCAGCTCTAACGGAACGTGTTGTTCAAATGAAAGGTGATGGGACACAGCGGTATACATGACCCTGTCCCAGCTCTAACGGAACGTGTTGTTCAAATGAAAGGTGACGGAACGCAGCGGTATACATGACCCCGTCCCAGCTCTAATGGAACGTGTTGTTGGAATGGACAGTATGGCGAACATCAAATTCAAAATGAGTGAATATTTGCAAAAAAATAATACATTTTATGAGTTCGACCATTAAATATATGTATCTTGTCTTTGTCGTGGATTCAACTGAATACAGATTGAAAATGATTTGACAATTAATGTATTCTGTTTTTATTTACATTCTACACAATGTCTTAACTTCATTGGAACTGAGGTTGTAGAAAATGGTTTGTTTATTACCTGTGGAGTCAGAAGGGTCACATTTGTGATATTGGATGATTTTCCTCAATAAATAAAATGACCATTCGTTTAATCGTCTTCTCGTCTGTGTGATGTTTTAAATCTTCATTATCGTGAAGTTTAAAAAATTCTGCAGGACTCAACAATGTTCAATCACCACTTCATAAAACAACACAGTGGTACCCGGTCTTATGAGCGCAACGTACGACTTTATTGTGTTACAAGTAAGACGTTGGGCAAAATTTTGCACCGGCTCACGACGACACGAATCACTGCCGAGGCGTTTAGTCCGTGTACATCCGCCGCCGTCAAGCCATTTTTAGAACTAATTTACCTAACTTCCTTTTCAAATAATAACAATGATGAATAAATGTGCACATATGGTTGTGTTTACATACTGTGTATAAGAGTTTTCATGGATAATTACTACATAGGTGATAATGTTTCAGCTGTAAACAAGTTATTAAACCCTCACTGATGCAGTGAGTATCTTCTTATTCTTAAAACAACTATGTCGAAAGAAAAAAAAATTAATATGTTTCAGTAGGGTCAAATTATTGACAACAAGCAAAGAAAACATTTAAGGAGATTTATGAAATGATGATGGAGCATGAAGAGCCATCATCTTTGAGAAGAAATGTTGGAAAAAAAATCTTGAATGATCATGATTGATGATACTTAAGTGAAATCAAATTTTAAAAAATCATATAAAACACCAGTAGAACCAGGTTTAATAGTGAAAGTAAGAGCATTTCCATCCACACAAACAATGTGAAGGAACTCCAGGGACTGGGACTAAACAGCTGTGAAGCCTTAAGAAAACCACTAATCACTGACCAGGATTCATGGGTGAAAGGGTGGTTCAGGGAGCATGAGACGTCATTTAACCACGTGGATTGGCCTCCACAGAGTCCGGACTTTAGAATCATTAGGATGTGCTGGAGAAGGCTTTCCGCAGTGGTCCGATTCGCCATCATCAATACAAGATCTTTGTGAAAAATTAATGCAGCTTTGGATGGAAATAAGTGTTGTGACATTGCAGTATCTTATGGAAGTGATGCCACAGTGAACGCGTGCCATAATCAAAGCTAAAGGTGGCCCAACTTTTTTTGGCCGGGCTGCGTAGATACGGGACGTGACAGAAAAGTGTTACTATTCTCTTGGAGCTGATCCGGCAGAATAATGATCCCGCATGAAGTGAACTCATCCATTCAGATCATTCTGAGTGTTCGTTGATAGTTTAATGCCACAGTCCGACCTTGTAGAAAATGCATGATGGATGTGTCCTGATGCATTATTGGCCGACAGTAAAGAGGTATATTTCAAAAAGTGCTCGACTGACTGTACAACTATTAGAAGAGGCTTTGGCAAAGCTGGAGGACACTGGTGATAAATATGATCCAGAAGCCTTACTTCATCATGGCCTTTTTTCTGTTTTCTGTCACATCTTGATTGGTTCTCAAGGCTGCGTTCACACTGCAGACAAATCTGATCTTTTCACTCATATGTCTATTTTGTTCATAACTGTGTGAACAGCTAAAATCACAATGAATCTGACTGTTTCAGGTCTAAACTGGATCACATGTGGAATCATGTCACCTCTATGTCATTTGAGATTTTTTCCCAACTATGCAACACATTTCGTGTTTGGTCCAGTCAGTGGAATTTTATTAGAAAAAAAAACACTAGCATTCTTCAGATATGGATCTGTAATATGAAGAGAAACAATCTGGACAGGGTACGACAGGCGCTGCCGCACATTCCCCGAACAGACGCGACCTGTTCTGTTCCGCCTTTCTCCGACCTTCTGATGATATCCAGCTTCGTTTCCATGGTAACGGCTTCCCTCTTGGCTGGACCAGCATCACTAGAAGATCCTGCTTTCTTTTTTAGGGCCATGATGTGAAAAGGAGGGTGAAAAAAGCGAGGATACGGAGAAAATTACGTAGCACAAACACAGACACACAGACAACATCGCGGACGAGACTCAGGCGTCGTAAAGTCGAAATTGGCGTCGGCCGAGTCCCGCGTAACCCGGGACTGCCTGTATATGCAGGAATGGACCGTCTGGGTGTGTTAGTCCGACTTTTCTAACACATTTACATGTTTTTTCAAAGTCCAGTTGTAGTCAGACTAATGCAATAATTTGTTTTTATAAGTGTCACGTAAACCTACGGACTGATTTGTTGCTGTAAACACGTGATTTTAAGCATGATTTGGTTCATCGTGATCATCTGATGAGAGAATTAGATGGCGAGGAGTGAAGACAGGCTGAGCATCAGCACATGGAATATGCAGAAACATCATGAAATTTTCAAGAATAGCCGTTCTCAAATGTGTGTAATAAAGGACTGAATCGACCTGTTGGATCACACACACACCGTATTGTGGGCGTGTCTGAACACTGTGGTGCAAAACACGCTCATGAAGAGCTGAACCGTGGCTGTGTTTGCTCGTCTTCCGTCGGAATCCAGTGTTTCTCTGCACACACACACACACACACCCCCACACACACACACACTGCATATACAAATCCGATTTGTTTGCCTCTGTGTGGCTCAGGTGTGTAACGTTAATGTCGCACATGGAATGTGATCATTTTAAATCCAATTTGCATCACTTCCATATGTGGTCTCAAATTGGATGCAGGTGTTTTGGAATGTGACCCAAGTTTGAACTGTCATATTAGTATTGATGCGGTCATTCATCATAATTCTGCGCTGATAAGGATCATTGTGTGAACAAACATTTAAAGACAGTTTAGATGGATGTCGTCAGTGGAGACTGTGACATTTCTGTAAAAACCCACTGGGGTAAAGATAGATATGTTCAGATTTGTCATTCTGTGATCGATAGCTCATAAACGGCATGTTGTTAAGAGACAAATCCTGCCTGTGTGTGATCATAGTAAAGGCCCATTTATACTGTATGATTAGCTGGCGTTAGCATACAGAGGGGGCCTTCCGTCTGGTCTCTGTGTACATTATGTACCAAGATTGGTATGTTTTCAAGGCGCTTATGGATGTGCACCTCACAGAAGTTGGAGCAGTACCACCAGAAGTTGTGGGGGCAGTGTTGCGCAGTATAGCCCATGTGGCAGAAGAAGAAAAAGAACAGAATGCACAATAAACACTGAAAGATTAACAGAAATGGCTCAAGTTTTTTGAGGAGAGGCTGTGTCATAGACTATATACATAAGTTCCATCCTGGATGACATCTTGGAGCCAAAAACAGGATGCAACCATATTTGGGCAAGTGGCGGTGGTGCAACCGGAGTAACTGCTAGCCTACGGACGCGCTAAAACTTCACCAAGCACAGTGTTGTTAGTTGTTAACACACTTGACTGCACTCGAGTGCATCTCAGGTAAAACTATGAACATATTGAATAAATAGAAGATACGAAGGTCCGACTCAGTCCGACCCCACCGGCAAGACTAGTTACCATAGTAACATGTCAATCAAACCCCAGGGCAGCAGTGATTTGTCAGATTACTTGACAAAACATCTTAATAACGGAGCAAAAAATTAAAGATGGACCAGATCATTTATTAGAGGAAACAAATAAAATGCCTGAGACCATAACGATTCATGACAAAATAATTTCCGCTTAGTATTTTCAGACAGAAATCCAATGTAACTCCACACTAGAGGGCAGAGCAGTCTGAACTCAGCACTGCCAGCTAGCGGATGTATTGCGTACATCCAAGTACACATTGGAGCATGAAGGCCAGCCATGTTTGACAACCTTTGATACGCAGCGCACTAGCATAGAGCAAAAACGGGCCTTGAGGCAGACAGCAAGCTACGACCAGTGTTTGACTGAAAGTAGCCATTCTTCCCGAAGTATGAATTACACTGATCAGACCAAAAGGACGGACAAGTGTGTGACGATCGTCTGCAAAAAAGGACATTGATGAATCAAAGTCTTTTTTCCCTAAACTATCTATTGTCACTATGACGTGGTAATAGGTTTGTCGAGATTTCCATGTCCATACAATGCTTCATTGTGAAATTATTGAATATTCTTTGTAGCATCTATTTTCTGTTGTTGCACTTTGTAGACGGTCCCGCACACTTGTCGTTCTGTTAATCTCACGTACAGATGAAGAACGGCTGATTCAGTGAGCTGTATCTTGTTGTCTACCTGGCAGCGATCAGACACATGTATTTGTCACAAATTGTTGTCGTGGCACGCCTTGCCGCAAATCTTCAACGCCCCATTGGCATGCGCCAAAGGTCATGACTGAATTCTTACGAGTGAATAATGGTCCAATCCTGGGTCAGCATTCTCACCAGATACTGTATGTGGAGATAATCTGGATTGGCGTGTTCGAGTCCGTATCCACATCCTGAACACTGTCGCTCCGCTTCAAACTGCCGTACGGGAGGATCGTCCGACCATAACGAGACAGAGATGATCAGCATTAATCACAGCGCATGGCGTCATACCGTACATTCTGATCCGGAACATCAAGTCCCTGCTGTCGACTCCATATTCTGTAGATTTCCTACATATAAAGCATCACTAGAACAGGCTCTTTTGTTCAGTCCGCATAAATAGACATGCACTGATGCCAAATAAATACATCCACCTCGGCACACTGAGCGGGTCTAAGACATATGTGAGTGTCAGCTGGTGTTAAAAGCCTCCTTTGTCTGTGTTTACATCCCCACGGTTCACGCCGCCTCGGTGGACACCAGCCTCATCGCTCCCACCGGCCTCACATCCCCACCATCCCACTCTCACCCACTCGTTTGCTCACCCTTAATGCTTTTTCCCCTGGTTTTTACAGCCGTACAGGGCGACACGGCTCCCCGAGTATCAGCCTGTAATTAAAAAGTTTACTGTCCTCATCCGGCGGGTTCCTTTTCTAATGAAGCAGGGTCAAAATGGCGGTCAATCACAGGAAACCGGAGCAGCTCCGTGTGGCGGTTTACACTGCGAATTCAGTTTTAAGCTGCATTATGTGGACAGTCTGACAGGACATCACGGTCTGATGATGATTTCATAGACAAAGCAGACAGAAGTTTGGCTCTTTAATGGAATGAGTGTTAAGTGGGGCGTTTTTATTGCCGTTTTAATGGCCACTGATAAATGTTTACGTTACAGAAGGCTTGTGTTTACAGGAATAAATGCTATGGTCACATTTAGGACACCTTGTAGAGATCTGGAGATACAGTATGGTCACCTTTGGAGCCGTTATGTAAGAACAAAATCAAAAACAAGAAAAATATGAACTGAACAATGAACAAAAAAATAAGACAAAATAATCCAGAAAATAAATGAGATTAAACAATATAAAATGAACAGGCTTAAGGCAAAACTGAACCCAACTGAAGTTTGACAAAAAAAAGACTAAAATAGTAAATTCACTGAATGAAAAAAATAAACACATTAACAATAATCAACAATATTTGCAAAAAAACAAGTCGATGCACAATAGTCCAGTAAATTTTTAAAAAATGAGAAAATGCAAGAAAAATAAAGTAGAGAACCAAAAAAGTCATGCGATGCTGTCCAAAGTTTAATAAAACAAACAGTAGAGCAAAACAATGAGAATTTTTTTTTAAAAATACTAAAAAATGAAATCAATTAAAGAAATTTCAACAAAATTAACAAATGAAACAATAATCAAGACGAATTAAAATTGTAAACAAATGAATAAAATAATCATTGAATTGATGTTTAACGTGGCAGCTAAAAGGGGCCACAGACAGATCCATGCGGACTCTCATCAGGCACGGATGCATCATGACTTGTGCAGCCCACGTCGGCTGCAGTCTTCGTAGTCTGCGAAGGCTACAGCTAACGATCGTTAAATGTGACGGTTTCGCCCACGGAGGCTGCTCATTTTGCATAAATCAGCTCAGCTGTTCTTACTCTCGCCTAATGACGTCGGCACCCGTCGCCGACCAGCTGCTGCTTTGAAATGGAGGCTTTTCCACTCACGTTTGTGGTTATTTTGCGAATTGGAAGCGCTTTCTTATTTAATTGTGCATGCAATGCATTGTGGGATACGGTGGGAAACATACATTAGTTGTGTCCTTTGTTTTTGAAATAGGACAGCCTTCGCGCTCGGATATGACGTCAACGGGCGAAAAATGCGGCCGACGTTGGCGGCAGCCCCTGAATTGGGACACAACTGCAGCCTGATAAAAAAATGTTTGTCCTTCAAACTTTTGGTACGAGAGACACCTACCTCGGCACCACACCGGGTTAGCATACATGGGTTAAGGGAGAGGTGGGCCATTATAGGTTGAACATGCATGTTCCAACAGAGGCAGCGACTCTGTGTTTTAAGAGGGATTAATAAACTATCTATATAAACACGGAAATGCAAAGGTGGCGTTTTCAGATTTGTTCACTCTGGGACCCAGTTTCAAAAAGGACCAGTTGTGGCCCAAACGCCGGCTCCATGTGGAAGAAACGCCCATACGATAAAGACCTTTTGCGGACACTCCTAAACTCAGCCCCTTAAGATGCATCAATTAAAAGAGAGGCAGTAAATATTTATCACTCAGGAGTGAGTTTGGACAAGTTTGTAGACAAAAGTAAACTTCATCCTTCACAGAGCAGCCACTATTTTCAATACCGGCTGAGTCATTTAACGAAATCTCTGTGCAAACGTAGTTGAGGTGTTTGTTGATCACTGAGGGAACAAAATGATACGGACAACAAAGCACAACCAAAAGTTTATCATTAGTTTTCCTCCCATGTGAACCTCGACCTCCATTAAACACTCTGAAACAAACCCGGTGCTAATTATCCCACAGCGCTCTATTGATCCTTGGTCCCAAAAACACCAGCATTCAGGAACAAAATGATCATTAAAATGGTTTTAATGCCTTTTGCAGCCTGGTGTGTGCGTTAGGTGACCTCAGAAACACAGCTTTGTTTGCTTTAATGTCAAAAGATTGGTAAGTTTGAACAGAAGAACTCGCCCACGATGGCGTCTTTCAATCAACAAACACCAGTAAACACCTGCAGCTAATTAGTCGACAGCGTGAGGCCCACACCTCCCGCTGTGTCGAAGCCCCTCTGATTAAAGCTCCTTCGTCATGTCAACAAGCAGTCGAGGTCTAAAAGCTCCGCAAAAGCCTCCTGATGTTAAAATTGCACATGCAACAGTAAAATTACTGACAGTTTAAGAGTTGTCATGATGTGTTTCATGCAGAAACATGAACAGTGACTTTAAATGAAGAATATAGTGAGTGAAATGTGTTACTATGAGGAAAGTGAACATACTTCTTTCTTCTTCTTTGTGTTGGATGTAAATGTCCATTCGCATATTGTTCCTCTTACCCTTTAAATGAATATTCAATTTAATCAGAAACAAAACTAATGGAAAAATGACCAAAAAAAAATATTACGAAACTTCAGCACTGTGCAAATATATAAGGCGCTTCTCTCTAGGAGCTTCACAATTCAAGGCTGAGACGTCAAGATGCAAAACCAGCAGAACCAATGGCATCATCCCAGTCAGGTTGCCCCAGTCGTGGCATTCTTACACATTACAGATGGCATTTCTCTAAAGCTGTGGTGTCATTTTATAGGGCTGTGGGTGAAGACTGAATTTAATCTTTAACCAGCTAAAAAAACCCATTGAGATCAGAATCTTCCACCAGGGGGGCGTGGCTAAAGGCCCATTCATGCCCTACGCTAAGTCCACATCCTCATACAGAGGGGTCGTTTCCCTCCGGTCCCAGCGCGCATTGCGTTACAAGTTTGGTACGTCCTCAATGTAGGAAACGGTGCAGTGCCTCTGGAAATCGTGGGGGCGCTCTAGCGCAGTACAGCTCATGTAGCGGAAGAATGGAAGAAAAAAAAGAACGGAACATAAACACCGGAAAATTAACAGAAATGGCTCAACTTTTTGAGGACAGTCTGCGCCATAGACTGTATATATTAGTGTCATCTTTGGATGACATCTTGGAGCCAAAAACAGGATGCTACCATATTTGGTGCCAGTAGAGCTTAGGCAAAGCTAACTAACCACTAGCCTACAAACACGCTACAACTTTACCAAGCAGTGTTAAACAAAATCATATCATGGTGTCGTTAGTGTAATGTGTAATATGTTAGTGTAATATGTCCATATTGAGTAAATAGAAGATACGAAGGTCCGACTCGACCGGAAGACTAGTTACCATAGCAACATGTAATCAAACCCCAGCACGGCAGTGATTTGTGTATTGTGTACATCCACGCCCACGTAAAGTACACATTGGAGTATAAACGCCAGCGATGTTTGACAACATTTGATTGACAGCACACTTGCGTATAGTGTAAATGGGCCTTAAGAGATCAGCAGAATGTCATAAGAACCATTACTGTGACTGTACAGATTAAGACATACAGTTGTGGAGGTGCAATGGTGTTTTCAGGAAGAAGTGCAGGAGCTCCAACAACTGCAAACTTCTTCTTCTTTTCCTTTCAGGGGTCGCCACAGCCAATCATCTGCCTCCATCTCACCCTATCCTCTGCATCTTCTTTTCTCACACCGACTACCTTCATGTCCTCCTTCACCACATCCATAAATCTCCTCTTTGGTCTTCCTCTAGACCAACCCAAGCTTCACCTGAGGTTTGGTGACCAGATTTTTTTAAATGTGCTTTAAATGAAAGCTCCTGATGTAGGAAGACATCCTACTTTAACTCACACTGACAGCGTTAAAGGAAGTCCTTTCTGTGAGCTGGTCAAATGAATTTCCCTAAAAAGTATCAATAAAGTTCACTTAGTTTAACTCTATTCAAATCCCACATGCTACAGATTAACATAAAGGCAACTGCGCATGTATTTGTACAACTAGTTTTATTATTTGAGAAAAGCTTTTCCCAAAAAAACGGAGCAGCGCGTTATGAAATCTCTATAGATAGATACTTTGTTGATCCCAAAAAGGGAAATTCACAAACGGCAGCAAACTGAGTTCGCACTGACTGGAAAGTTAGGCTAGGAACATCAGGATAGTTGAGTTAAAAACAGTTACCAGAAATAGGCTCCAAAAGGAGCATAATTATGGTTACGTAGAAAAAAATCTCTCAGTATGATTAGCAGACAAGTTGCAACAAACATTCATTAACAAAGCAAAGTTTCAGAGAGCCTTGGTCATGTGGTGAGTGTAATAATGACAGTATGGATGCATATGTGGTCTTATCAGTCCCGATAAGGAAGTTAGAGCTGCTCTCCCTTCATATGTCTAGATGTAAACAGTCTTATGGCAGTTGCTATGGCAATACAACGGCCACAGAGTTCACTTTAACCTCTGGAGGGTGAAAGCAGGGACTTCAATCTCTGGCCGAATTTCCTCCATGGAGATTTTGCAGCAGGCAGTGGTGGTGCAGTGGGTAGCACCAGTGCCTCACAGCTAGAAGGTCCTGGCTTTGGTGGGGCCTTTCTGTGTGGAGTTTGCATGTTCTCCCTGCGTGGGTTCTCTCCGGGTTCTCCGGCTTCTTCCCACAACCAAAAACATGCACTAGGGGGTTAAGTGAATTGGTCACTCTATATTGTCCATAGGCATGAATGTGAGTGTGAATGGTTGTCTGTCTCTATGTGTCAGCCCTGCGATGAACTGGC
>JAQQAE010011000.1:2107-13829 GCA_029823295.1 Pseudamia nigra | reverse complement strand
GGGGGGGGGTGCTGGAGCCTATCCCAGCTGACTTGCGCGAAGGCAGGGTACACCCTGGATGAGTCGCCAGTTCATCGGGGGAGGATTTTAAAAAAAAATGTAATTATTCCAAGTTTAGCATGCCCAGCAATTTTAATTTCTGTCTTTATAGCATGGCTTCCACAGCTGCAGAGCGCCAAGCAAAATGTAGACAGAGGAAAAAGGAAAAAGGACTTTATGAGGCAGCAAAGACGAAAGATGCAGAGCGAAAACGACTGAGTAGGCAGAGGAAGAAAGAAGAGGAACGTCTGCTACCACAGCACACACAGAAACAACTTGCCAAGAAGAGACGAAAGGAAACAAGGGAACGTGTTGCAAGGCACAGGTCTCGAAAAGAGCAGCGGGAAAAGCAGAAGCAGGATGGTCAACCAGTATTTGCTGGTACTCAGGCAGTGGGAAAAGCAGTAACCCATGCTAAACGAGCACTCGAGTCATCACTAGCACTCCAAGGTGGAAAAAAACTGTTTGTCAAAGATTGTTTAGATATTTCACCAGTACATCTCAAGACTCTGACATGAGTCCACAGAATAGTCATCAACAAAATTCCCTTCATGCGGATGCCATGGAGTTACTGAAAAAGTTCTTTGAATGGGGGGCATAAGTCACCCAGTACTTGGCAGGAAAGACTGTTGTAGTCCACAGTAAAGATGTTTTAAAGCAAGATCCAGGAAATGTGTCTTCTTCAGTTGTGCAAGTTCACGGGATGTTCTGCCAGGAATATCTGGATGTGAAAATTGGGAAAAGCAAATTTGTGTCACTTCGTCTCACCCGTCCAACTCAACAGCAAGCTACCACATAACTTTTTTTGATGCAAGTATCACAGAAATTTGTGCTGTGCGATCAACACACTTCATGTTCACTGCCCCAACATACCAAGTCACAGCAGTGACCTCCCAGAGAAGTTTCTCTGCTGATGAGTGATGTTTTAGTACTGTAAGTGTGAGAAGTGTCAGGCTGGAAAACTGTTCATGAAATGGACAATCCTTTAGTGGTATCTTGGTATATTTTGGAAAAATGATTCTGAAGAACAGTTTGTTAAAGGTGGCAGAAGAAGGATTAACAGATGCCCTACATTCTCATATTGTCCCCTTCATCCCCCAGTTCATGGAGCATTGTCATGTGAAATGTTAACAAGCTGCAGCCTACAAGCAGGGACATGAGGAAATAGAAAACTACATGAACAAGACAAGAGAATGTTATATCCATCTGCTCATTGGAGTGCTTTGAACTATTCTGCTGTTGTTTCACATGGTTTTTGTTGTTCATGCTTAATTTTCAGGTTAACAGATTTTCTGGTTTCCCCTTTTTTCTATTCTGATATTTCAATGACAGTTTTCAGGCAAATTTGAAATAAAATTTGATGAAATTTTCATGTCTTTTTTGTGTAGCATCTGTCACACTCAAAATTTCATAGCAATTTGTTTATTATTAAAAAACAAAAACATCACTTTCTTTTCATCCCCACCCAAACACCTCCAAGCCAACTATTTTCATGCGTAACATCTGGGACTTTGGTGTACATATTTTACCTCAGAGAGAGGGAGAAATGGCTCAGACCCCTTCCAAGTGTAATATCTGTCACAGTGGAATTGCCCACCCTGTCTTTGTAGTGTATTCAGTTGAACATATATTTAAGAGGATTTGCAAATTATTGTTTTTATTTGTGTTTTAACCATGTCCCAACTTCAGTGGACTTGGGGTTTGCACATGATGCTTTTACACATTTTTGGAGCATTTGATAGACTTAGTAAGTGCCCTAATTATTAAAAATAAAGCACAGGGATTCTCTTATCTCTCAGATTTGTTGAGAAGAAGCAAACCAATGATGTAAAGAATTCTATCAAACTCAGGATATGCATCTTGGAAAATCCTGATATCAACGTAATCTCGATGGAAGGTCAGTTTCAAATAGATCCCCTCACAATTTCCTAGAAATCTTTGTGTCAGCTTTCAAGTTGCTGTCTAGTTGTGTCCCAGAGACCGAAGGACCTTGACCAGAGCTGAGTGATACAGCTCCAGCTGTTCTCATGATAAATATGTTCATCTCAGCCGATGTCCATAGTCATAGATAAATGTTATCATTTTATTGATTTTTGGTCCTGAGTCAAATTTGAAGAATGCAGGCAATTTTTGTGCTTTTAAGGTATTGGTAAAAGTTGCAAAAGAAAATTCAGATTGGTTTGTATTTGAAATAAATTATGAAATCATAGATAAAATCTTTTTGTGTATTTTACATACCGTAATTTCCGGGTGATATGTCGCTTTGGTATATTAGTCGCACGAGCCAAAAAATGCATAACGAAGAAGAAAAAACGTGTATTAGTCGCTCTGCAGAACTTGTCGCATCTGTTGGGGGAACATGTGTCAGGCGCGCGGCCGCAGAAGTAAAGAACTCGCGGCTCGTCTCCTCTAGCTGCTGTCAGTGTGTCAAGCACCCTGTAGTCAAATTTATTCAAAATACAAGTCACTCCAATGTATTTGTCGTTCCCCTTGCCAGACTATGCAAAAAAATGCGACTTTTAATCAGGAAAATACGGTAATTTTTATAGTTTTGTCTTTTTTGTCTTTACGTCTTTTACTCATTTCAAACTACAAGTAATTGTCTGTTTCAACTTTTACTCAGAACCAAAATCAGCATTTAAACTTATAAAATAACCATTTGACATTTAACATTACTATTAATTTTTACTAATACTAATGTTTTTAATGTAAGTGGGGTGTAAATGCATTACTAACTAGTCTGAAGTGTTGTCAACATCCTAATTTTACTGTAAATGTCTTTGGTGTCAGTGGTCATGTTTAGAAGGTCAAAGTTGGTGCAATGCCCTCTGGGCCTCCGGGAAGAGGACTTTGTGTCACAGCTGAGATTCCTGTTCCCCAAGTTGGCTGGTGATGCACCTGTAGAGCTGTTGTGGACAGATATGAGCAAGACACTAATGCCGCTGAACGTGGTGAAGATGACACCAGAGGAGATTGAAAGGGCCACCAGTTCAGTAGGATCAGAATTACCCATCGTCTACATCAGACTGAAGGTACATTGACAGCACCTGAACCTGGATTATTATGAGGTCGGCAGGTTAAACAATTTCTATATTTCTGTTGTTGATAGTTTAGGATCAATATGTCAATCTATTTTAGAGCTTTATAGTTTGGCTAAAAATTTTACAATGATAAATGTTTTCATGTTATTCAGTAGCTTTATGTTTCACAGTGAGGTCCAACATGGACAACTGATTGATTTGTAATCAATTATTAATCAACAACTAGGAAGTACTCAGAGATGAGACTTCTGCAAAGGCAGCTCAGCTGCCCCATATCATTCTGAGTCACCAGATAGACAATATTTCCAGGATCTGGATAAAGCTTTGCAATGTGGTAGAAGCTTTGATTGTCGTATTTTTTTCTGGGTATTATTTGTAGAGTTAAAGGAGAAATGTTGAAAATGGCCTTACTATGCCATGGTGAACAATTATCTTTTAAAAATGCCTGGATCTACATCACCCTAAAATCTAAAGTACCGGTCCCTTGTGCATTTCTGATCTATAAAGAAAATGTATAACTTTTTAAGCTTGACAAGAGAAACAACAGCAGATCAACCACAAACTGGTCGACGACATGTAACAACCAGAAACCAAGCGCAATATATCTGCCTCTTGCACATTAGAAACACATTCTGACCTCTGACACTATTGGCACACACAATAAACCAGTACCTGCAAAGATGTAAGCACCATACAGTAACACAGATAAAACCTTAAAAAAAGAGTACTTTTAAATCAGAAATAGTTAAAATTCTATTATTGCAGCTTCTTAAATGTTAAAATTTCCAGGTTTCTAGCTTCTCTGTGATAGTGAACTCATATTTTTGGGTCGTGACCTTTTTAAAACATCTTGGTCTTTTAGAAACAATTTTTCATAATTTTGTGTACTTTTTTATAGGCCTGCTGATTATTTACAGTAATTGCAATTTGCTGCTCTTGCCAAATCATTATTTCCTTCCATATTAAAGGCTCATTTTGTTTCTGAATGAAAGACAAAAGAAAGTGAACAACAAACCAGCTATCCTAATTAGGGTAATATTATTAAATCAGTTTGACTTGTTCCTTTTGTTTCAGAAAAAAAACAATTCTGCTGATGAAGAGGATGCCACTGACAAAATGAAGTACATAACGCTCAGGATGTTTCTCATAGAGAACCCTCATATCAGTTTTTGCATACAGAGCAGTAAGTGTTTTAATTGTGTTATAGATTTTTAAATCTTTGATGTACACTTACAGTCTAAGCAGATATTGGTCTGTGCAGGAAGGTGCATGCAAAGGCCTCAGGTGAAGCACTTTTCTATACATATGCAATGGCTCATATGTTTGTCTGGGGTTTTCCATTCATTTTGGGTATGGAATCTAGCTCTAATAATATGTCCATTAGTTAAACCCACCAAGCTAATGGCAGCGTAGTGAAAACATGAATCACAGTGCTAAATAATGGTTATTTCAAGCAAGGAAGCAATATTCTATTTAAATAGTCCACTGAATTTTAGTTTGACGTACAGTGTGTACTTCAAAGTTGCAGTCAAAAGCAAAGCCAGGAAAAAAATTCCAAACTGAAACAAATGATATACAATAAATGATTCTCTTTCACTTGATAGCTCATACCTTTGTAGATGATAGTAATGCCAACTTAAAATAATGATCAAGTGTCCTAATTTTTCCTAAACTGGCGTAATTATCAGTTTAACCCATAGAGACATTAGACCATATAGTCATATACTGTATGAATGAATGCTAACATTAGCCAAGGCATATTTACAGTCTGTACAGTCAGTCTAACAGCAGTTTTGTTCGCTAATAATCCCAAAATATTATTATATGTTTAGTGTGAGGTGGTTTAAAGACCTCTGGCTCAGACACACTGGTCAACACACTTATGTTGATCTCTTTTCTAAGTGTCTAAAAATAATAGTATTGCTCCTGGTCTGTTGTGTTTGTCTACTAAGTGGGCCCGTGTGGACTGAAATAGGTTTATTGTGAATATTCAGTCTTTTTATTCTTGCCTGATCTGGAAATACAGAGCATAACTGACACCCAAAGTGCAAAGCTGTTAAACATTTCAAAAAACAGATTCTGTATCAGTGACCCTGTCAGATTCTGTTTTGGCAGATACATTATGAACCAATGTCAGTTAGCTAGAGCAGTAATGTTATGGTTAAAATCATTGTGGCGGCGAAACAATTACCGTAATTTCCGGGTGATATGTCGCTCCGGTATGTTAATCGCACGAGCCAAAAATGCATAATGAAGAAGAAAAAAACGTGTATTAGTCGTTCTGTAGAACATGTCGCATCTGTTTGGGGAATGCGCATCAGGCACACGGCCGCAGAAGGGACAGCTCGTGGCTCGTCTCCTCTAGCGGCTGTCAGTGTGTCAAATACCCTATAGTCGAATTTATTCAAAATACAAGTCGCTCCGATGTACTGTATTTGTCTCCCCCCTCGCCAGACTATGCAAAAAAACACAACTTTTAATCAGGAAAATAGGGTATATATGTAGGTTTTGGACTTGCAGACACAGAACAGCAGCATATTCTATAAAAAATAATAAACAATTTGGCCCAGGAAAGAGGAATTCACTTAAAAACTGGATTCAAGTTCAATATAAAAGACTTGCTTGTGCTTGTATGCTTTCCTGAAGCTTGGACACTGTCGCCACTGCAGAAGACCAGTAGGTTGGTGGCTGAAAATCCAACCTGAGTCCTCCAAATAGAAATCACTCTACAGGGTATCATGGATGTTGGCAATAAGTCAGTTATTAGCATAGAAATGCATTTAGCTAATGCCCGCAAGTGACCATTTCTCAGCACAAAACCAGAGCTACATTAGAACTATCATGAAAAGAAAATATTTCATTCAATAGCAGAAGCTCTAAAGGTTTGACAGGCAAGTATATGAAATATGCTTATCTTTGAATCCTTATATGATTTTAACAAGCAAGACATATAAAATGTCACTCCCTGCACTGCTGTCATGACTGAACTAATTGTAAAGTTTGTTGTAAAAGGGTCTTTGGAGATTGATTTTTTTTTTTTTTTAAGTCGGCTTCAAGTGGATGCTAGAGGAACTGAAGACTTTACATTTTTACATTCGCTTCATTTTTTCCATTGTGAAAGCTACAGCATGGTGTGTCGACATGGGAAAGGTTTTGTGTGAAACATGACTGTTTACCTGATGAACTAATGACTGTAAATGCCTCTGTTTGGTCTCAGTGTTGAAGACGTGTCAGTCGCAGACAGTGCAGTTCCCCCAGAGCCTAAAGGAGGAGGAATTCCTGTTCCAGCTGAAGACTGTCTTCCCTTCCTTGGCCTGTGGTGTGCCTTTTCAGCTCTTCTGGATAAATAACAATAGGAAACTGATGCCACTGAAAGTGACAGCACTGACACCAGTTACAATCCGGAGGTACATCAGATTAAGAACACCTAAAGACTCAGCCCTTTATATCCAACTGAAGGTATGTTGAGAGCACCTGAAGCTCCTGCACAGTGTGAATGTTTTACCCGCCTGATATGTTCACATTGAGTGCTGTTTTTCAGAGAACAGAAGTAGATACATCTGAAGAAGGTCCCAAACAAAAGCCAGAAAAGAGGGTAATCAAAAAGGAACACTTAAGCTTCTCAATCCGCATTATAGAATTACAAATGGTCGGCACACCACTGATTCAAAGCAAGATGGGTAACTATGATCATGTAACTGTACAGTATGTGTATGTCACCTAATCTATTGAAATTGCAAGAGTCATTAGAAAAGCTAAATGCAGAATGTAACAAACACTGGAGGAAGAAATCATTAAGCATTCTGCAGCTGAGAGAGCACATACCTCCGCCAAGGCTGTTCTTCACCCAAATTGTTATTTTTTGACAAGCCGAAGAGGTTATGTGATCATGTTGGTTTGTCTGTTTGTCCATTTACAAGAAAGATTACGCAAAAACTATCAGACAGTATTTTATGAACGGCACTATCTCACAATATTAAAGCAAGTGAAAAATTGATCCAGAATATGCATCCTGACCCAAATCATCTCTAAATTTAATGGGTTCATACTTGGTCCAAGGGCTACGTTTAATGAAAATGGCATCAATGTCCATCTAGTAGTTTTTGCATAATCCTGCTAACGGACAAACATACAGAAACTGGAATTGATGTGTAGCTGTCTGTCTGTTAGGTGGCCTGTTATTCAAATTTTAGTCAAATTTTCAGAAAAGCAGCAAAAGGAAAAAGCAACTTTGCATGTTTCAATCCATTACTCATCTTTTTTTCTGGTTAGAGAGTGTTTCTTTCAAATAACCTAGCTGTCTGTGGTTATCTTCCAGTGTCGCGGTTGTTTAAGTTTAAGGCTTGTGCAGATCTGAGTGCTAAGGCTTTCAGAAATCGACTAATGAAAAGGTTCACCAAGCTGAGGAATCGACCCTTTGACTTCTACAAGTGCAACAGTCAGAGACATGTGGTGCCACTCGCTGTGGTCAAAGAAACAGCTGAGAACATCTACAAAGCCATCAAACTGGAGACCCTCTACATCCAATTAAAGGTGACAGGTTAATAAGACATCATTTTATTCGTAGTTTTTAAGGCTGTTGAAATGTTATTTAAAATGTTTCTGTCATCAAAGGAGCCTTATGAGAAGAAGAGGCAGAAGAGCAGACCTCCTACTAGGACAAGGTGAGACATACCGTGTACTTGCAGGACATACTGAATGTAATATTTTCAAAACAAGGCCTGAATTCCCCCAAAACAGCTCATGGAGTGTGATTTTTTTTTTTTACATAATTTATGTTACCTGTAAAAACGGTAATCTGAAAAGCAGTCAGTCAGTTTTTATTCCCAGCAACTTTTATAATAATAGCCAATTTTCCACCGTAATTTAATCACTTGTTCCTTATTCCATTTCTGACATTTCCTGAAAATTTCACCAAAGTCTGACCAGAACTTTTTGAGTTATGTTGCTGACAGATAGACAGACAGACCAACACTGGCGAAAACATAACCTCCACCACTTTGCTCGGCGGAGGTAATAATTATCACTGAACAAACCCTGATTTGTTCTACTTGTGCAAAAATTCTGTTTGCAATGTAGGGCATTTTGTCAGATTTAAAACAAAAACAATGTGTCCTAATGAGTGTGTAGAAAGGGTCACTTCTTACAAATATGTAAATAGCTGCTGTGATGTGAGGATAATTGAGAATTCAACTTCTTTGAAAACTGAATTCCTTTTCTGTCAGTTCAGTCATCCTCTATTGTTTTTATCTTTTTTATTGTTTCTTTTATCTGCTGGGTCCATCGCAGTGATGAACAAGAACAGCTTGAACATTGTAAAAGTCTGTTCTAAGATGACACGAGTTAAACAAAGGGACTTGACCTCTTTCTATAATCAGCAAATTCTCCAGAAAACCACGTTTTAGCTTCTTCTGAACATATTCAACATTTTCTCTGTTGCCACTAGCATATCTTACACATTACCGTCTTGTAAAACTAACCTTTTGTGTCCTCTGCAATTCATCTTTTTAAATTTTCTGTAGGTGTTTATTGTTTATTTCATTCTTTCTGCCATGTCTTTTTATGAAACTATTATTGACATCTCCCACTTATTTGTAGAATGTTTTTATTCCAGTAAATGCCGTGGCATAAATTTTACTTTTATTTTTAATATTTCTTATTTATTTTCTAAGTACAGTATGTTGTGTACTTGTTCTTGTGTATTTTCATGTTTATGTGAACAAGTTATTCAAACAAAGCCCCCCTAGTGGAATTAATAAAGTCGTCTGAAAATTAATTAAAAGTTAATGCTTTTTTGTGTTTCCACAGAAAACGCAAAAGAAGGATCCAAAAGGCTGCTGTCACAGCTTTGCAAAAAGAGGATGAAACAAATGTGAGTGTTGTTGAAGACAATGAGGACATAGGTAATGAAGATGTTTGTCAGCCTGTGCTTCCTTTTGAGAACAAAGGACGCAGCAGTGGTAATGATATTACCATGGAGAATTGTCAAGAGGACAGGGATGAGCAGTCTGCAGGGAGGAGTGACGATCATGTGTCTGACGGCGCCACTGAGAAGGAAGTAAAGATGGATGACGAAGACCTCATGGAGACGTTCGTGAATAACATTGTGAATTTGTCCTGTAAAGTGTGTGGTGCTCAGCAATGGAAGCAGCGCCTGCTGACCGAACATGCTCTGAGCCACGTGGACAATTCAAGCAGCAAATGTGGGGTCTGTGAAAAGACATTTCAGTCTGCTGAGGGACCACCTGCTGGGTCACGAGAAGATCAATGTGTACAAAATGTTTAAAATGGGTTTGACTAACACCCACATCTCTTCACAATGCTCTTTTGGACAAACAGATGATTATCTCCATGCCACTTGGGATTGTCAGCCAGTTCTTTTATTTGGGACAACAGCTACAGGAAAACTCATCTATCTTGGGCTGCAGCATCCCAGCATCCCCATCGCTTTGCCTGCTGGGGGACTTGACATCTGTTACAATCCCATCTAAACATAAAAATCCATTATTTGTTTCTCTAACTATTGGCAAGAAAATCATCTTTCAAAACTGGGAATCCAAACATTACTGCCATATTACTCAATGGATTAATTTACTCTCGGAACACATCTCAATAGAAAAGATAACAGCCTATCAAACAAACAATATATCAGCCTTCAAAGAAACATGGAACATATTCAGAAATCATCTAAACCCCACTCAGAACCCATATCAAATCAGTAATCAAAATCACATACACAACCACAAAACAGACCCTATCCGACCCATAACAAACATTTTTTACCCCCTGGCACCTTTTTTTTTTTTTTTTTTTTTTATTTATTTTCTTTCTTCCTTTTTTCTTCAGTTCTTCCCTGTCTCTTCCCTCTCCTCTTCACTTCAATCTACTAATACACATCATTACTGTTGTTTATTTTTTTAATTCTCACTATTGTTCCTGTCATTGGTGATACTATTATTGTCATCATTACTATTATTATCACTATCATTATCATTATTGTGGTTGTTGTTTTTGCCATTGTTTTAACAGCATTATTAATGTTATTATTTTTTTTCTATTATTTTCAGGATCATTATTATTATTGTTTAGATTGATTGTTATCATTATCATTATAATATCTAGCTCTCCGGACTTCTTCTCTTTTCTCACTCTTTAACTCACCCCTTCCCTTTTCCTTATTGCTCCAACTCAATCCGCATTGCTTAATTGCTCTTTACATTTGTTATTTTATTTTTCATTGTGATATGATGTTATCTTTATTGTTGTTTGTCGCAATTTTTGTTTGTTTATGCGCTTGTCTTGTCTTTGGCTTCTTTCTTGGTTTGTATTTTTTTCCCACTATGTCTTGTCAACTTTATCACTAATAAAATTAAAATAAAGATTGCCGTGTAGAGAAGAAATTCACCAGTGTATGCAGCACTGAGCTGCCGTACAGTGTCATGTCTGCCGCAAAATCTTCACCCTGGAGTTGGTGATGAAATCTCACCTGTGTTTAGTCTCAACAGTGTTTAGTTGCAACTTTTGTCACAAATTTCAGCTGCAGGTTCACAGCCA
Organism: Pseudamia nigra; assembly: GCA_029823295.1. Classification (NCBI taxonomy): domain Eukaryota; kingdom Metazoa; phylum Chordata; class Actinopteri; order Kurtiformes; family Apogonidae; genus Pseudamia; species Pseudamia nigra. Next base: position 3,195 of record JAQQAE010011000.1, on the reverse strand, counting down.
CACGCACTCCAGTGGTCATGAGTGGGAAGACTGTAAAGCAGGGGTGTCAAACCACTGCTAATCAGTGAAAACACCTGATTTAGTGACGGAAAAGAAAACCTCTAGGGTCTTGGCCCTCCATGGCACATGGTTTGACACTTGTGGTCTAAGGGTCCACACACCTTTTCCATACATATTGCATCTCCCTCAGGTTATGGCTTGTGCCATGAATGCAACATGAATTTTTGTTCACAGGCACACTTAAATACTAATATGAACACCCAGAAGCAGTCCTCAGGAAATCACTGTTTACAAGAGTTATTTGTTTTATTTTACCAGAATTTTCAGAAATTCCTCAAACCTGTTAATATTTCTAAAGATCTTTTTGACATACTAAAGATATCAGTGTATTACTTGGAGTTTTGTAACACTATGCTTTCCCATTACAGTGAGTAGGGAACCACTGTAGTCTTGAGTGAGCTCTCTCAACTTATGTTTCACTCAAAAATAATTCTTATGTCGCCTAGATACCCCCACCAGGAAAGTCTGTACTGTTAATGCAACAGTAAATGCTTTGATGATGACTGATGTTTTTGCCAGTAATGATTGTCATGATCGCTGCTTGCTTCTACAAGACACAGTTTTGAGTCACAGAAAAGGTGTGATTAAAAATGGAAGAAATTACTTAAGAATCAGCAGCTTTTTGGGATCAGGGTGGTCTTAGGTTACTTTTTTACAGATAACTATCCTAAACCAAATGGCACTCCATGGGGACTCTAAATAAATTATAGTTAAGGTCAGTGTTCATTGCTCCACCATAAAAAAAGTGACTGGGCAAAAATGTCCTGCATGGCAGAATGCCAAGGCTTAATTTATGAATATTAGATATAATAGTACATATTAGTGTATATATATATGTATGTGCTTACATTACTTTTCAGTCTGAGGTGGTTTAATTTTACATTTTAAAAAAATAGCTGAGTTACTAAATATGTTTCCATTTTTAAGTGATTACAAGGCCATTGAAAGGAGGAGCTGAAAAATATACAAATGTCGTCTGTCCTTTAAGGATGACCTTCCATCCATCCATTTTCTACCCCTTAATCCTC
>JAQQAE010010999.1:0-13829 GCA_029823295.1 Pseudamia nigra | reverse complement strand
ACCCTCCTCCTCTTTGTCTGCTTCCTGTGTCCAGCAGCAGGTCTGGATGCCAGTAACCAGGCCAGTACTCATGAACTCACCATTCCCAATGATGTGAGTACATTTGTATTAATGTCATTCTGACATATCTTCACAATTAAAATGATATAAAGCTGCAAACAGTGATCCAGTGAGAAATTCATCACTTATAAACCCGGTAGCTTTCGATTATTCAGCTATAAATATTCATGGTGTGGGCATTTTGACAGAATTATTGTCTGTTGTTGGTATCCAGCTGATTTATACTTTTGTGGCGACTTGGAACTAATACATCACTGCCAACAAAGTGCACCCAAAAAATACACCAGGTTACTCCTGTGAATTTATATCCCTACAGCCGGTGGTGCATCACCAGCGGAAGGGATATAAGGGATACCATATGTGTTTCTCTCATGCTGTGAGGATAGTTAATCCCCCTCCCGTTTTCTTCCCAGCTAATAGGCTGCATAATCGGACGCCAGGGAACCAAAATCAACGAGATCCGTCAGATGTCTGGGGCGCAGATCAAAATTGCTAATGCCATGGAAGGGTCATCGGAGCGCCAGATCACCATCACAGGGACACCCGCCAACATCAGCCTGGCCCAGTACCTCATCAATGCAAGGTCAGGGACGACTGTCTGATCACATTATCTTCTTTTAAACTTACTGGGGAAGCTATCTGCTCTTAAATTATTACCCACAACTACTGCAAGCCTTTCTTAAAATACCTAAACCTCAAAATATTACAAAATATTTTGGTGTGAGTTGGTGTGTAAACTGTGAAATTTCTGTTCTTTGACTGCTTTGACCATGGATGCGTTCACACCAGCCCTGTTTAATCAAACTCCAGTTGATTTGCCAAAAAAGGGTGAAGTGCTCCCTCCGGCTAGGGGATGAGGTCCTGCCTCAGGTGGAGAGGTTCAAGTGTCTTGTTCATGAGTGAGGGAAGGATGGAATGAGAGATCGACAGGTGGATCGGTGCGACATCTGCAGTGATGCTGACTCTGCATTAGTCCGTCGTGGTGAAGAAGGAGCTGAACCAAAAGGCAAAGCTCTCGATTTACTGGTCGAACTATGTTCCCATCCTCACCTATGGTCATGAGCTTTGGGTCATGACCGAAAGAATGAGATCCAGGATGCAAGCAGCCGAAATGAGTTTCCTCCACAGGGTGGTGGGCTCTCGCTTAGAGATAGGGTGAGAAGCTCAGTCATCCAGAAGGGGCTGAGAGTAAAGCCTCTGCTCCTCCATGTTGAGAGGAGCCAGATGAGGTGGTTTGGGCATCTGGTCTGGATGCCTCCTGGACGCCTCCCTGGTGAGGTGTTCAGGGCACGCCCCACTGGGAGGAGGCCCGGTGAAGACCCAGGACACGCTGCAGGGACTATGTCTCTCGGCTGGCCTGGGAACACCTCGGGGTCCCTCCAGAAGGACTGGACAAAGTAGCTGGGAAGAGGGAAGACTGGGCTTCCCTGCTCAAGCTGCTGCCCCTGCGACCCAACCCCACAGAGAAGCGCTAGAAGATGGATAGTTCCTTTGCACATAAAGTGTGGTTGGTTTGTGGAGGTGTGAATGCATGTTCAAACTCTGGTCCACCTTAAAACGTCAGTCCGAGTCCCCTTCAGTTGAATCAAATGCAAGAAGTGGACTACAACACGGGGCATTGTCGGTAAATACATTCACCATGGTGTCTTGCAAGCCAAGTACTTGAACCAGATGTGTCAGTGTGACTTGTTGCCTGTAATTGCCTGTGAATCTGTGAGCTCAGGGGTCCAGTTTGGACGGAACTCCCTGAAGTGTTCTCTTCAAAGCCACCGAGTTTTGTGCATGAGTAGCTAATAAAACAAGGATAGGCCTGATATTTCCAATGCGAATGCAAATATCTGGATCACTGTTTTTCAACAGAGATGCTGGTAGAAGACCCAATAGATTTTTTGAGGAGGATGCATAGACTTTGCCTTCTGACACAAATTCCTTCACATTTTTTTTTTGTTGTACCTGCAGCTCATAGGTTAGTGTTCTTTTACACTGTGGACTTTCTAAATGGTAGCATGCAGATTGCAGGGGTATGGAGAATGTCAGAGTTGCCCTTTCATGACTGAAAACCCTAATTTCAGCATCCTGAGCCATTCTAGATTTCTGAGCCAACTTCCTTCTCAGGTCGGTCATGGTCACTCACATTCAGTGGGTTACAATGCATAGTACAAAAGCTATTGTAACTAAAGCAATTTAGATGAAATGTCCCTTTTTTCGAGTGACGAGACCTCCTCACTGTACTTGGTAAACCCTCCTTCCTTCAGGTTCAGAGACGTGGCGGCCATGTGGAACGACCCATCTTCCATGACCACATCCTGAGCTCCCTGTCTGGCTCCTCCGTCTGGCCCTTTCTAGCGACCGACTACCGCAGACAACCCTGATGAAGCCCTTCGGACTCTGGCTCTAGTTCTCTGGAAACTCTGATCCACCAGCCGCCTCGGTTGAAAACCCACAAAGACCCCCGGGACGGCCGGGCGCCTCATTGGTTTCCGAGAGCCACTTGAATTTTAAAAAAAGTAACTTTAACTGATAACTTCTCTGTTGATTAGGTTTTTAGAGAACTGTTGAAGCATGTTGAATGTTTATTAGGAACAACTTGTGTTACTCTTCTTTGTCTCATTCTTTCATCTGCAGCCTCTCTATCTGTTCTCTTTCTCTCTGTCAGTGCTGCGTCATAGAACATCATTTATAAAAGAACTAGTAAAAGACTGAACTCTTTGTAGAACGTAGTTATTTGCTGCTCAGTGATGCTATCGGCAGAGTGTGTGGTGGGATGTAGCCAAAAAAGAAATTTTTTCGACATATTTTGAAAAGTGAGACCTAAAAAGAAAAAAAAGAATTGGACTCATCTGCTTCTGTCCTAAATTGCATCTTCGTCTACCCGTGACTCTTCGCTGCATCACATGACCCTGTTAAGCCAATGGTATCACTCCTAGAGCCCCCTTCTCACGATCATTACCTCTACTTACATTATTGCTTATATTGCATGTGTTCAGTGTTGTGTCGTCATGTATTTGAGTAAACCTGTTTGGTGGATATGTGTTCCTACAAATGTTATTATTATATCTTCGTGCTCCCGTTCTTTTCCATGAACTTTCTTAATCTTTTTGGCCGTTCACGTCTAGTCCTACTCCCTGCCCAAATGACAAACTTTCCGACACAGCCTCCCTCTATCAGCACCGATTATTAGTATATAGATGCATGAATGGGAATTAGTGATAAACCAGTGGCTAAAACACTGTATCCATGACTTAAAATTTAAATGATTGTTTACCAGCTTATTATTATTATATTGTATTTGTTTTGTATGAGGACTATTGTGACTATAGCACATTAGTCGACTACGCGGCGCTCATGCAATAGACTATTCAACACTTTACTCTGGACTGCCTCTGATGTGGGAGGACTTAGTTGGACTTAAAAGCCACAAGTTGCGTCCAAACCTTTCAGCTTCCTTCCGCACCTGGTGAAAATCCGCGTAGGAAACGAGGCTGAAACGTTTGGACGAAGCCAACATGGTACTTTTTTGGGGCCAAGGAATGTTCTGGGGTTCATTGGGGGGAACCCGTGGGGCCTGGGCGGTCTCTTTTTCACGATTGTTCATCTCGTCACATTCTTTTCGTTTGGGTTTGAATGTCTTTTTATTGTCATGACTATGTATTTTAATTTGAAAGGACCAGTTGGATGACAACTTTGCTCCACGGTAACACCAGTATGTATTTATTTATAAAGATGCACATATGACTTTTGTTTGTCGGTCATAATATACATTATTGTATTTCCATTGAAAGGGAGGTGTGGCTGATATTTGACTCTGTATTTTAACAATCCCTTCTACTCATGAGGATGCTCAAATTATATTGGACAGCTCAATTTCATTTCTGAGCTTCAGCTGAGCTCAGTTTAGTGTCGACGCATACTAACAGCTGTTGAATGTTATTGTCAAGCCATTATCTACTGTCAAACAGTGACATTCGACATTTTCAGTTTCTCAACCCCTTCCTTGTTCAGTTTGTCAGTAACCTACGCTGAGCTAAATGTTGGGTTTTAAGCGCTTTGATGATGCAAATGTGATTCTGTACACGGAACAAATGCTGAACCATGCATCGTCACTGATTATTCTGCAATAATTTGTACATTTTTGATGTGAAACTGAAGTAGTATTTCTAGCGTCAGAATTATGGCATTGCATTTCTATTCATTTAATTTATAGCTTCATGGAATGTTTGTCAAAAAACAAGTTGAGTTGTTTTTTTTTTCATAGCAGATTAGCTTTTGTCGCTTTAGTTCAACTCAAAAATGTTGTAACAGTAACACTTCAGAGGATCTTCTTTCCCAGGTATCCACATGCTGTTAGCCTGAGGCCCATCACAAAAACGACTGACTCCTAATCCTAAATAAGACCATTCTTTATCATGGAATACCTGACTTAAACTAGTTTCAAATAACTATCTTTTGTCTAAAAGTTCCTCATTGTGAATTTTTTATATGAAGCCATTGTTGTTATGGCACAAGGTGTGTTTAAGGCATCCCTGGACCAGGTCAACCTATCCTAACCCCAGTCCACACTGTGTGATTCCAGCTTCGGTCATACAAGCAGCCTTATGTGGAGACTGACTGACTCTCAGACCCTGACACAAGAATAACCATCATCAAAGTGTGTTGTCTATCGGTGCTGTTTTAAACTATGAAACTAAGCTCATCGTGATCAGTGGTATTTACATGACTCAGCAACAGAGGCTACCTTGCAAATAAAACCTGAGGTTCGTAGCCCTATCATTCATAAATTCACCAAACACAGAGATAAGATTATTATTTCTTGTTCAATTCCTATTGGTTTATTATCAGACATAGGTCGTGGCAGAAATCACCCTATGAGACGTTCATCAGAAACTATCATTGGTCTCAGATTGGGACAACAACCAGCTCAAGACCACAAATTTCCCTCTGTATTGTAGTCACTCATCTGAACCACACAGTGTAGATCAGGGTTAGAACACCAGCTTAAAACAGGCTGAGCTTAAGACCAGGCAGAAAAACTGCTGGTGCATCTGGGAACCAGACCGAGCCACCTGCTTCTGTCAAACTCGTCACCTGTGATTGGCTGTGGGTTTGTCCGGTCGCAGCATGTCAGTGAAGCCCCTTGCAAATCAAAATGACCTGAGAACCGGGACAATGCCAGGCTAACAAAGTGTGACTGTAAAGAACATCCTCAAGGGTAAAACCGTGAGCAGTGCATGTGTACCTTTGAAGTGTTTGCTTTGAATTAGCACTCAAAATGTGGAAAAGAGCTTATGGTTCCTCACATGCATTTCAGAAGTTAGATCTTGTTGAGTTGAGACGTCAGTGATGGCAGTGTGATTTCGATGACATCAGTATCCATGTGTTACTCAGTGTTTGAAAACTGTATTTCCATTTGTGTACATGCCTGAGTATATACGACTTTGAAACCAACTGCAACTAATGCAATAATAGGGTGCAATGTGCAATTATTTATTGAGTTATTTCCTGATTAGCATAGAAGCAGAGAGCTGTGTGGCTTGTTGGAACACTGACATATACTCCACGTTTCACTGTGGCAGCAACAGCAGGAAAAAAGAAGAACGACTAGACATGGTTTTGTTTTCAGCTTCTGTTTGTGTGTATATTGCAGTTTTGGGGGAAAAAAGTGGTAGAACTTTGTAACTATTTTGGATTGATTTATTTTCTATGTGCAGATCTATATTAGTTGTGAGTAATTACATAGGTTTTCATTTCAAAGTGTTGGTAAGTATAAATACAAATAAAGTTTCATTTTTGCTTTGTGTGACTTGCTTTTCTCCTCTTTGACCTCTTGTACTGTTTCTGGTGTGGAATGATTTAAGGTTATTTTTACATCACCTGTGTGTGTGCGTTACAACCTGATGAACCACGAGTCAAAACCCCCCATGGGCGATGCTCATAGGTGTTAATTACTGTACAGTAAATTATGATAAGATGATTATGGTAATTAGATAATGAAGTTTAAATGGAACTCTCATTCTTTTCCTAAAATGAGTTTGTAAAGAACGTTTCCTTAGAACTACCTCTTCGTTAGGCAGTTCCCTTTAGGGGCCAATCATCTGCCTCCGTCTGACCCTGTCCTCTACTGTATGTCTTTGCCTCTCGCACCAACTTTTGGTCTTCAGCTCCCTCTTTATTGTCCTTTGATCAGTATGTGCACTGTCTCTCCTTAACCTACATCCAAAATGTCTCAGCCTGTCCTCTCTGACCTTGTTTCCAAAAGTCTGAGCCATCCTTCAGATCTTCATCCTGTCCACCCTCATCACTCACATCCTCGTCCTCCTCTTCAGCTCTGCCTCCTGTTTTTTCATCACTGTCTCTAAACCATATAATATCAACATATTATATGTGGTTTTGTTCTGTTTTATTGCTTATTTTGTTCATTTTGCTGCAGATTTTATTAATTTCATTGTGTATTTGATCCTTTCATGTTCAACTTTGTTCATTTTATTGCTTGTTTACTTCATCCATCCATCGTCTTCCTCTTACCCTGGTCAGGGTCTCGGGGGCAGCAGCCTAAGCACAGAAGCCCAGACTTCCCTCTCCTCAGCCCCCTCCTCCAGCTCCTCTGGGGGGACCCCCAGGCATTCCTAGGTCAGCCAAGAGACATAGTCCCTCCAACATGTCCTGGGTCTGCCCCAGGGCCTCCTCCCAGTTGGAGTTAGTTTTGGTAACTGGGGATTGGACCACCCAGGCCCCTGCCTTCAGCTGCCACCCAAACCACACAGCACCAGACCTTGGAATGGATGAAGGGATGTATGAATGAATGGATGGATGGGTGAATGGATGGATGGATGGGTGAATAGATGGATGGATGAATGAATGGATGGATGGATGATGGATGGATGAATGGATGGATGGATGATGGATGGATGGATGGATGTCATGCATTTTAATCAAGCTAGCTGCTGAAAATGTTTCAATTATGTCAAATCAAGGCAGCTTAGTAAAATACAATCAGAATTATACTTTAATTACTATTTGAAAATGTATAAAACAAAATTTGAGTCAGCCATGCAGTTTAAAAGTTTTCATTTTTATTGTTCTTGTTTTTTTAAGCATCTTGACTGTTTGAGGTTTTTTATGTTCCTTTTTCTTCTTTTTGCATCACATTGAGTTTATTTTCTTGATTGGTTTCTAAATTTTGCTTCTCATCATTCTCTCTTCATTTTTCCTCTGATTCATTTTCTTTTTCTATGACTACCTTGTACCTTTTGCTTCTTATGTTTCTTTTTTTGCCTGATTATTTTGCTCATTTAAAAAAAAATTCAAAAAATTTTCAAAAATTTTCAAAACATTCACTGTCTCATTGTTCTGCATTACTTTTTGCCTTATTTTTTTGAATTACTATAAATTTAACATCACCTTGTTCCTGTTAGCTTCTTGAGCTACTCCACCACATCGCCTTGAACATTCAGACTGAGGACATCTGATTCCAAATTTACTCTTTCCCTGTTAAATTATACCTCAACAGGAACATGGGTTGTATGAGACCGACAACAACAGACAAATCCAGGGCATTTAGAGGAGGAGATATTCTCCATCGACTGTCTGCATTTGTTCAAAAAAGCTGAAAGGTGCAATCAGAAGCCACACAAAGCTTTTATCCTGTGTGGCGCTGCAGTGAGAGCATCTACAACCGCCAGAACACAATAGAGTGTGTCTGATGAGTTTAAATTGTCCACAAAACAATGCCAGAATATTTCAGCTCCACGCTCTCAGGGTTGGTTTTAGCTGAGCGGATGATAATTTCTGCAACCGGGGCTGGATGCAAGAGACAATTGGGATTTTTTTGACAAGAGCCAAGAAGCTGTCTGAGGACTTGATGGGTAGGTAAGTCACAAGAGCTGGCTGAAGTCCAGCACAAAGCTTTGCAGTGTGTGTCATGAGCGACTGGCCCTGCAGCTCACGAGGAGCCGACGGAAGCGGATCTAACACACACATTTAAGATTCATTCACTCAAAACAGTCGTGCAAAACGTTATGTAAAGATCCCTGAATGTGATATAACACAAGCCACTAGGTAAAAAAGACTTTCTACGTATGTTAAAGGTAAAGTCTGCAACTTTGTCCTTTCTTCTGTTTCCAAACAGCGTTATTCCTAATTTTGGCAATATTACGGAGATGGAAGAAGACAGTTCTGGACATTTGTTTTATATGAGAACTGAAGGATAAATCCTGATCCACGATCACCCTTAAGTTCTTTACAACTGCATTGGAATCTACTGAAATGTGTCTAGATTAAGGAAGTCATTAGTAAGTGTACTCCTTAGATTCCTTGGGCCTATTACAATAACTTTTTGTTTTGGTTTTATTTTTCTTCAGTAGAAGACAGGTAGAAATCATCCAGGCCTTAATGTTTTTTAGACAAGCATGGAATTTTGATGAAGTAGTTTGTAATTCATCAGGTTTCATGGAGACATACTAGTGCATTGCATTCATCGAACAAAAAAATAAGACCCGCTATCTCATAATTATGACTTACGGATCTGATAATATTAGATACGTCTGCGGTGCGTTCACTTTCGCCCCTCAGTTTCGTAACTAACCACTATTTCTGCGGTATTCATTAAGTAAGGAATCACACACGTTTGTGTTGTATGATGTTTCTGATATGTTTCATATGTATTAACCCAGGATATGTGATTGTGAGAGGTATGGTAACATGTCAGAACACATTTTAAATGCATACAATTATATCCATGATGCATCCTGTACTAGTTTGACTGTGACTTCTAATAGATCAGTGTGGACCCTCCCCTGAACAATCCAATGATTTGACACATCTTCATAGTGTTATATACTAACATAAATGACATCCTCATTAACAAACATTAATATTTTCCAGTGTCTCAGTCCAGGAAAGAAATAAAAGCAGATTAAATCCGACAGCGTCATGTTCCTACTGTCTGTAACAAAGAAGAAGAGATAAAAGAGAGCCTTAACTATTTTCAAAATGATAAGAAAAGATCTTGTAATTATGAGATACGGAGTCTGAAACTGCTTTTCTTCAGTGTCATCAGCAAAACAGTGACAACCTAAGCCATGTTTTCTTATGATGTCACCTGAAGGGAGCATGTAAAGTATAAAATGTCTTGGTCCTAGTAGTGAGTCTTGTGGAACGCTGTAACTAACTTTAGATTGTGTGGATGACTGGTCATTAATATGTACAAATTGAAATCTTTCTGTGAAGTATAACAGACACCAGTTTAGTGTCTGTTATACAGTTTACCTCTAATCTCAATAGAGTGTTCTAATCTGTGTAACAGAATGTTATGATTGATAGTGTCAAAAGCAGCACTGAGATCTAAAAGTACAAGTACTGAAACTAGTCCACTGTCTGAAGCTCATAGAAGATCATTAATAGCTTTCCCCAGTGCTGTGGCGTTCTCTAAACCGTGACTCAAATTCTAAAAATAAACAAATTTAGGGCTTTTTCGCTCATTCTGTGAGTCAGTACCTTATGTGTCATACATCATTTGATTCAGAAGAACCTCAGGTTTCAGTCTCGTTTATTAAAATTCCAAAATTTACATTTGCTTTGTGTGACAATAGATACATTTATCATAATTTTGAAAAAAAATGTCAGGAAAAAAAGTTGTTTTTTTTACTGTTGGCTTGAACATACCCGCAGGAACTTAGAAGGTTACACCAAGGTGTTTTTCACTTCCACATACAGCTATGTTCACATGAAACCTTTCTGAAGAAACTTATAGCCATTATAATATCATGTTAGACATTTTTCACTGAAAAAACAAGTAGATGTGTGTAATAATGTTCAGAGAGAAAACAGACTATTATACCAGAACAGAAAACAGTGGAACAAAAATATATTATATGAGGAACCTGAACAATTGCCAATTTTCTTGCATTGCTTTTACCTCCAGTCTAACTTTTGACAGACACAGTAATATGTTGATTCACGTTTCAACACAGTCATTGGTTTGTCAAGTGGGTGACAATGTTCCCATGGTAGCTGGCATTTAATTTATCATCCAATGTAGACATGGAGGGTGGAAACATCTACAGTCATTGCCTTGTTGGCTCAGGGACAGGAAGTACGAGCTTTTCCTTGACAAATCAAAGCTTCAGAATGCAATGATGTATGCATGCAGACTACAGAGGCCCTGAAGGTCCAACAGAGACATTCATGGTATCATTGGAAAGCTGAGAATGTTCGCTTTCTGTGTGTTTTTAAAGCATGTTGATATGACCATCGGTTCAAAACTTATTAAACATTTTAGAAGAATAAGCATTTTTGGCCGCTGGGGATGTCTAGGTTTCTATTTGACTCATACTTGAATTAGTGTAAATAATAATATAAGATATCTGTTGGAAGTTGGAAAATTCTTAGAAGGAGGAGGTTGGGGCGGTTTTGGCTGTGTGGACGTCCACACAGGAGAGTGGGGATTGTGTTCAGCTTCATGTGGTCATTTTTGTGCTTCCTGGTTAATGCTCGCCCCAACCCCTTTACGCTAACCCTAAACTAGTAATTGCACACCTAAACCTAATGACACTGTAATCACAACAGTCGTTTCACTGAACTTCTGAGTCAGGAAATGTGGATCCTTGTGCAGCAAGTAACAGACCAGAGTGTAACGTGCACATAAAAACACAGGCCAAAACGCCTAGCGCGGCTGAATTTAATGCACCAGAAGTATGAACAGTTAATAAAAGTTCAAACTACAAGTACATGAACTTCAGTATGTATGACACAGCAGCATCCAGCAGAGGAGTTCCCATTCCACTTTACTTTATTATATCATACCATTCATCCATAATGCAGCCCAAAGTGCTTTACAGAGCAAGAGCAAAACACCAACAGGAGTCATTCACATCTCAGAAAAGATTAAATGCAGATGAAATTTGGAGCCCAGAGTGACTCCATTTGGAGCTGTGTTTGAGGGTTATGGAAGAACTAATGATAAACTTTAACCCAGTGAAATAGTTAATAAAAGGAAACATTTGAGTTAGTTTAACTGACATTTTAATTATTTAACAGCTCCTAAAGTCCAACCAATTTTCTCGATGGACCAGAATGAGACCAAAATGGCTTCTCAAGGAGAAGACAGATGGAAGTCTACGGAATGCAGGACTTTTTGTATCAGAGTCTACAGCATTACTCTTTGACACACTCCTTATTTTGGGACTGAAGTCCTGCCGTATTTGAGATGATATAATAATGTCTGTCAAATTGGATGGAGTTTCATGAGCACTGGTGTTGAAAACAACTCACCCGGGCCCACACTGCTTCACAACAACAGCTTCCCTGGTCACGGTCTTGGAGGCAGCAGCCTAAGCAGAGAAGCCCAGACTTCCCTCTCCCCAGCCACCTCCTCCTGCTCCTCTTGGGGGAACCCAGGCATTCCAAGGCCAGCCGAGAGACGTAGTCCCTCCAGCGTGTTCTGAGTCTGACCCAGGGCCTGGTGCCAGTTGGAGCTAGTTTTGGCAACCAGGGATTGGACAACCCAGGCCCCTGCCTTCAGCTGCCACCCAAACCACACAGCACCGGACCCATATGACCCTTCCTGCAGGTGGTGGGCCCACAAGAAGGTGTAATCATAAGGGTCTTCTGAATCATTCTTGGTCTGACCTGTCACCTTGGACCAATTTGCCTTGGAGACCCTACCAGGGGTTAATTCCCCACAACAACATAGCCCCTAGGATCCCTTAGGGACACAAACCCCTCCACAATGATAAGGTGGTGATTCAAGGAGGGTAGTTTACTTTACACATAAAATGTAATCTCACTTGGAAGGAAATTACGGAAAAGTTGCAAAAAAACATGCATTATGTCATCATGAGGTGGCGCTGTTGGCTACATCACTCATGACTTGAATAAACAGAGTAGAAGACATAAAGTGACCTGTTTGTAAGTGTCATCTTTATTTTTTCATGAATGAGAGGAATAATCCTTCCTATAGGCCCACCACCTGCAGGAAGGGTCGTAAGGTTCCGGTGCTGTATGGTTTGGGTGCCAGTCGACAGCAGAGGCCTGGGTGATCCAATCTCCGCTTGCCAAAACTTGCTTCAACAGGGAGGAGGCCCTGTGGCAGACCCAGGACACGCTGGAGGGACTATGTCTCTTTACTTGCCTGGGAACATCTGGGAGGCCCCACAGAGAAGCTGCAGGAGGGGCCTGGCGAGAGAAGTCTGGTTCCTGCTTAGGCTGCTGTCCCTGAGACACTGACCAGGATAAGATGAAGATAATGGATGGATGGATAGATGGATGGATGGATGGATGGATGGATGGATGGATGGATGGATGGAAAAAATAATCAACATCTTTGGGAATCATTTTGTTTCCTCATTAGTCCCAAGCTACATCATGTTTGTAGAGTTTATTAGAATATCAGAGAAGACAATGTAGACAGCGGCTCAGTCTGTGAGTTAAATGTTCAACTACATCAGACTTGATTCAAACCCTGTTTATTTTCCTCTAGTGAATTTATTCTCCTGCAGAAGCTGTTAAAACACATTTTGCAGCAATAAACCTTTCTTGCAAAATTCACGTTGCAGTTTCCATAAAGGTTTTCTATGCAAAACTTTAAAACCTTGTGTTTGACCCAGTGTCAAACTCACAACTGTGACACTTTGTGGTTCTGTTTCGACTGAGCATTAGGAAGTATGTGGATCTAAGGAGAGGGAAAATTAAAAGGTATGGAAATGCCAGTCGTTTCCAGGTGAGGGAAGGGTGCACTTGCACATGCCAAACTATCATAGTCGACGTGGAGAGAAACCTTGCCAGCTGTTTGCCTTGAGGCCAGATGTTCAATTAAAAAGTGATGCTTCTATTCTTAAATGTCATCCAGGGATGCCTGCCTTGGGCTGCAACAAAAACACCTTAGCAGATCAAGTGGCTGTAGTGGATACACTGTGCATCAGACTGCGTGGCCTTCAATTTACCTTTAATAAGTCTTTTTCCGACTGAGCCAAGTCCAAATTGTAAAGGCAATGCATGTCCTGGTGTTTGGCTTGGTCTCACAGTTGGCATTGAGCCATGCTATCGCTCAGCATTGCTGTATAAGTGGCTCACAGACAACCTGCTTTATAATGCAGACTACTGATGTCAAAGCAATGACAATGTGTGAATCTAAAAGCTGCCGTCAAGTCTGAGGAGTCTCCTCTTGGTAGATACAGAGTTCTTGCAGGGTGTGGGGTCATGCTGCACCCCCCCCCCCCCATCAGTGGAAGCAATCGCAGCCAGAGAAAGAATAATCCAATGTCAGATAGTCACTGCGGTGGGAAAGCATTATCAAATGTACTGAGCGTGGCTTTGGAGAGGTCAATATATACTGGAGGGCAGCAGCTCTGACACATTCGCAATGTCATCTCTAATAAGCTATGAAGGAAGTGCAGATGGAACAGACAGAGGGCTGCATGATACGGACATGGTTGATATCGCTACTTATCACAATAAATGTCAAATGGTTGTTTTATTAACAGCTGAGTTTTGGTTCTGAGTGGATGTCAAAGAAACTGGATGGATACTTGACTTTAAATGACCCATAAAATGGCCAAAATGGCACAAAAATAAAACCGAGGCAAACAGTGGGTCTTATTATCATCATTATATTCAAATATAATTTTATTGACATACAGTGGTGTCTCGGATACCGACGATAATCTGTTCCAGCGTCACGGCCTGTATCCGAATCATTCGTTATCCGAAGTGACTTTTTCCATAGGAATACATGTAAAACCAATTAATCCGTTCTGGACCCACGACAAACTCCC
>JAQQAE010010998.1:0-13829 GCA_029823295.1 Pseudamia nigra | reverse complement strand
TTATTTATCTTGGTGTCACCTTTTTACCTCACAAAAACCTGGCATTTGAACAGCGGTGTGTAGACTTTTGAGATCCAGTGTATGATACACATGTCGGAGGAGGTGGGCATGGTTTTGTAAACTCACTTTCATCAGTGTAATGTGGGACAGCTGTGTGAAATGAAGTTGATATGAACAACTGTGCGAGTGTGAGAATTGGGACAAAAAGATAAGAGAGTATGGCTTAAGAACCCAGCTCAGGCACAGATTCAGAATTGAGGACTCGGAGACATCAAAGAGGGTTTTTTGACGCCAGCAGATCGACAGAGTGGAAGCAGACCTGAAAGAACTGAACCATTGTTCTGTGGGAAGAAGCATCAGACGTTTAAAATTGCACGCCGACACTGTTCATATACAGTATATTCACCTTTTAAAAACTCTGAACTGCACTACCCAGCGTACCCTAGCGCTGTGAGATCGAGACCAGAAGGAAGTGCATGGATCACCAGAGACAGGAGGCGGTGGCTAATCGAATCCAGATCCAGATGTGTGTCGGTGAGTTTTTGCAAACACACCTTCCTCCTCCATGAGACGGGGTAAAACACATCACGCAGGGCTACTATAAAACATAACTCAAGTCCTGAACACACACATAGGGTTTAGTTACGGACAGTCATCTGGGTAGCTTACTGAACAGGCCCGTGCCTAGGTGTCTGGGAATGGAATCATAACATTCGTAAGCGAACTGGGAGGTGAACCGTAACAACCAGTCACATTTCTCATCAATAAATGCACGGTGCTGTACGTCACCTCCTCTCTCTGGTTTGCTAGACATTCCGTTTGCATCCATGCTGTAAGTGAACTGCACCAAGGTTCACTTCCAGGTGAACTGAGATCCTCAGTTTTCAAGTGAACTGGAGTTCACTTGTTTAGTCCACAGCAGAGTGTGAGGGAGCGTTCACACCACGGCAAACAAACTGTACTATCTGTGGAAGTGGACCACGGTTTGTTTACAGCAGACCAAACAGCATATGCATCATTATGCTGTTTCTGTCTCTTTTTCATGTTTTATGTCACGTTCTTCTTTTTGCATCTTTTTGTCTTTTGTGTCTTTCACAGTAACAAAGTACAGATTATGATGTTATTTTCAGAACAGGTCTGTAATGGTACATGGAAAAATTGACTGAGTTTTGGGGGTGATCTGAATCACTGTTGATACAGGAGTTTTATAGGATTCTTCGCCATTGTGAGGTGCGTCCATTTTCAACATTTAGCTGATAGCCAGAAAAGAAATCTAAAAATTAGAGGGCAAAGAACACTCTATCACTCCATAAGGTTTGATCTGGATTGTGGCCGTATGACAGACCCAGTGATCCAGGACTGAGCTGCCGTGGTGGAGGTCGGTGCCTTCTTAGTGCTTCTTAGTTTTTTGTCATGTACAATGTTTTCTGTTAAATTAGAATCACAAAAAATGTCACGTTTCTGATGAATGACTGGGCATGTATTTTGATATTTACCTACTGACTCACGTGAAGCCGTATCACTCTGCCCTCTTTTAATACTTTCATCTTACTCACTCACCATCTCAACCAAAAAAAAAGCTCAAAACAAACTAAAATGAGTCCAGCTGCCAACGATGACCGTAAAATCCTCTGTTGACTTCCCAGAAAATCCACTCAGTCCTCTCAGGTGTGAGCTTGCCTTCCTCCTGCAATATGATTCAAACCCGGAGGAGGATAAGATCAAAGTCCCCAGAGACAGTATCCCCCCTGTCCCATGGATGGAGCAGATAGCTCATGTGTTTGAGGTGCATTGTTTGGAAGCGCAGCAGGGTGATAAAAACCATCCAAGTGTGCGTACATGGGCTGGGTTTCCTCTTCATTCGCCCCTCATTACTTGAGTACACATTCGGGAACAATCCTGTGCTTGTATTGTGTGGGGATTACTGAGTGAATGGAATGAGGCAGATTAGACTCATCGGAGGTGAGACCTTCCCCTGGGATCACATGGCGCCCACTTCTATTCACTAAAGTAGGTGATTTGATTGGGTGTCAGGGTTTGGAATCAGCCGTTTAAGAAGAACTGATGGATTTACCGTACGGCTGCCAAATATCATTATTAGTTAAATCACTATTTTATTCAAGTTTACAGGTGGATTTTGGTCAAAGCTGAAGACATCATTTGGGCATTTGTGATTTTAAATTATTAGTATAACAGGCTACAAGAAGAAGACAATGTACAGGCACCAAAAAGACAAAATCGACACTAATGATGAAAAAAGAAAAGCAAAAGAAAACTAGAAAGCACTCAGACAGCGCAGACCTCAGCCCTGGCAGCTCAGTTTCTCTTGATGGTGGGATAAGACAAAGAAAACCAATGATAAAGTTATTCACCAAAGTTAGTTATTCACCCAAATATGTCCATATTTGTGGTTTTCTTCTGGATCTAGCTCTGTAAATGTTGAAGATATGTTAACTCTATGGGCACATTACTGAATCAGCAGGCTTTCTGCTACAGTTCGGTGTCAGTTTCATGTCTATAGCTTTACATGTACTACCTTAGAGAAGCTATTTTTCCTCGACCCGTGTAACTAAAAGCACTCTGGATCACTATATCCAGAATATTGCCCATATGTGGATCAAATTTTGAGGTTTGATAGAATCTATTATGGTCTTATCCTTTTTTTTGTCTACATTTTTTAGCAAGTTTGAAGACTCCTTTAAAAATCATTTGGATCAGACGATGATCCACAACACTTCCAGAATCTAATCGATTGGTCCTTGTCCATTTATGACCTATTCTGAACATTTCATGCAAATATGTTCATTCTTTTCCGTTTATGTGGTAAACAAACAAACAAACAAATTAATGCTGACAAAAACATAATAAACCTTGATCATTATGATCATTAAATACAATTGTATACAATCTATACAGTATCTCTGAGGCAATATTGCCAATTTCCTGTTTTTTTTTTGACTGAACACCAGATATTTCCCATTTCCTTAAAAGTCCACTTTCACTCTGTGTGCACTGGTGACTGCAGGATTCACAATTTGCTCCTAAATTCACAAATCAAGTCAAAGAAAACTGATGAAATGTCAAACTCTGCACATTTGCACAAAGATTGAACAAATGGAGAAATACTTGTTTGTGAGTAGAGAGAGACATTCAGGGGTCTGTTCGTGCCGATGTCTTCCTTACTGATGGATAAAATGTTTTCCAGAAGATTCAATCCATTTTCCAGTTTCCTTGTGGTTTCAACCCATCCATCAACCAGACAATATAAACAATCGGCACATTGTCTATTTCATATACGAGCAGAACGGCTCTGAAGCATGGAGAGGAGGTGGGCTTTCATTTCTACAGCACAGTTGTAAAGGATGCATATTAGATCAAAATGTGACAAAATGGAATTAAATTCAGACTTGTGGCAAGAATAAAGTGTTTCCTTTTGCAGAGTTAGTTGCTTGTTGAGTACCGGTAGATCTATAGAATGTCCTCCTCTGCCTTAAAGGTCCCATATTGTGATGGTTACATTTATATCTGCACTGCTTATATGTGGGGCGTCTGTAAGAGTGCTAACAAGACAAAGTATAATGATTTGACATACCCCCTCCTCGCCACCTTATCATGGTGAAGGGGTTTGCATGCCTGAGTGATCCTAGGAGCTATGTTGTCTGGGGTAATTCATCCCTAGTAGGGTCTCCCAAGGCAAAGTGGTCCTAGGTGAGGTCAGACATAGAGTGATTCAGAAGACCCTTACGACTCTGCCTTCCTGTGGTCCACCACCTGCAGGAACGGTTGTAAGGGTCTGGTGCTATGTGGTTTGGGTGGCAGACGAAGGCAGGGGCCTGGGTAGTCCAATCGTCAGATGCCCAAACTAGCTCCAACTGGGAGGAGACCCTGGGGAAGACCCAGGAGACACTGGAAGACACTGGAACTATGTCTCTCGGCTGGCCTGGGAATGCCTAGGGGTCCCCTGGAGGAGCTGGAGGGGGTGGCTGGGGAGAGGGAAGTCTGGGCCTCTCTGCTTAGGCTGCTGCCTCCACAACCCTAACTCGGATAAGCAGAAGGTGATGGATGGATGGATGCAGGGATGGATTTGACATACTTTGATTTCAGTGTGAGGTGTTTTATCCACCCACTTTGCACCAGAAAACAAAGTAGCCTTGAACACAGAATAATGCACTTTTTAAAATCTGAACAAAAAATTGTCAGGAATATTGACACTGGCTCTTTGGAGTGGGGTTAATTTTAGACTGACTACAGAATTCTACTGAGTCACGGGACAGGACTGTTGCATTTTAACAGGACTGTGAACAGTTATGACAGCAATGTCACAAGTTGCACAAATTCAGCTGTGTGGGCTTCACAGCTTTGTTAAACCACACTCTAGAGAATCCTCAAGATGCACTTTCACAGTACGGGGCCTTTAATTTCTGGCGTACACACTGTTAGAATACACATTACATCACATTAGAAGTTTTAACATTGAGCAGGGTATCTTCAGAATAAACTGTCTAGCAGATTGTGTCCTTGCTTCCTCATGATTTTGACCCACCCATGACCCAAACGGTTACAACAATCGGCAAACTGTCTGTGTCCTACACAACAGAGAGATGAACTTCCGAGTGTTGAGTCTCTTCAGGGTTTGTGGCTGTGGGGGCCGTTTGCTGCTCAGCTGAGGTCTGTGATTATGAGCATTTCAAACATCAGGATGAAACCTGAAGGACACGAGTCTGAGGAAATGAGAGCGATCTGGGGTCGAGGTGAGGCCGCCGCTCCGGACAGCAGCAGGAGAAAAGGAGATTGCTTTTGCTCCTTCATTTAGAGAGCAGGGGTTGACAGATAAGCATCCACACGGCTCATTTCAGAGAGAGCAGGATATGACCATGTGGTGAAATAGAAGAGGAGGCATGCCACTGATTAGGAAATAGCTCCAGGGTTTTGGCTCATAAGCTCAGCAGAGCAAAGCGCCTCCATATTTGACACTAAACAAGTGTATCAGAAATGGCCTCTGGCTCTGCTGGCAAGTGCCTCCACGCTGGAGAAAAGCATTTAAGAAATCCAGTCAGAGCAGCGGAGCGGTAATAAACCAAGGCGCTGCATATCAAAACAACGTGCTGACATGACCCCACCACAACAAGCAGCAACACACTGTTTGGAAGTGATTGGAAACAACAAGCCAGACGCCAGAGTAAAATGGAGGCATTGTGTGTTTCTGCAAACCAGATACTTAGAATCGCTACGTAATTTGTCATTGAAGGATCTGATAGTTTTATACATTTCCTCAGCTGGCAGGAGGCGGTTGGGTGGGATGATGGATTTACAAAGTCCAGGACTTGGACACCAAAGAGTGCAGTTCATATCCTGACTCCTGCAAGTGTTTAGGTTTAGAAACGAAAAGCAAACTTCAGTTGGACCCAGTATTCCTCAAAGTCTTTCAGCTCAGAGATAAATGCATCGTCTCCTTGGATCCAAATAGAAGCATACATTATAAATTGCCATCTCTTTTCTTCTGTAAACAAATCCACATGTCAAAGCATTTGAATGCGTTTTTCTCGGTAAAAGATAATAAGAAAAGGTCAAAAGTATTCATTCATATGTATGTAAGAACTAACATGTTTTGAAAAAGTTCTTATGTTGGCATTTTAATGGTCCTTTGTTTTTTATGGATTTCCATCCTTTCTGTGGTCTTTAAAATGATTTTTTCCCCCTTTTCCTGTGGTGTTTTATCCATTTATGAATTTATTTCTAAATCCTGATGAGAGAGCCTCAGTAAATACTTGTGCTCTGCGTCTGTTGCTGTCTCACGTCTTGGACAAATATATGTATGGGTTCAAACAAAGTCATTTTGAACGTTGAACCTGAACACTGAACTTTTATTTTAGCGTTTTGATGACACTAAATCCATAAAATGAACCAATCACAACAAAATAGTAAGAAATACAATTAATGAAAATGAACATAACCATTAAGAAAATGGTCAAAACCAAAAGAAAATAATTGTTAAAAAACGGTGACGACAATAAATAAAAATGAACAAAATTATCAAGTAAATTTAAAAAAGAACTAAAAAGAGACCGAATTAGGAAACATGGTTCAATATCAGTAAATAGTAGGATTTTTTTCTGTATGAAATGAGGCCAGCATCTTTCAAAATTTTAATTAAGTTGGATGAAAAACGACTTTAAAGTTAAAAACTGAGGATTGTTCCCGTTTTATTTAATTTCCCCAGGCCACAAATGTGACTTATGATGAAATTGACTGTAGGAGCTCAACAATGTCTAATATTAGGAGTTTGATAAGTGAGACAAAAAAGAGCAGAGATGAAACAAGCACAGAAAATGACACATGATGGTTGTTGATGAGACAAAGTGGTGGTTAACACTAAACTCTTATCAGCCAAGGCCTCAATTGACCAGTATTTGGCTGATGGTGGCCAGTGGTTATTTCCCACCCTGCTGATTGGAAGACAGCTTGCAGGCACTGACGGTTTGCGTATCTACTGCTCTGCTCTTTATCTCGGGAACAAAGATAAGATGTGCACACAAAAGCCCATGCAAAAGGATTTACACACACTTCTGGCTTTGCAGAAAAACAAGACACCGAACTCGTGGGCTAATGATTAACGGAGCGGATTGAAAACTAAACACTGACATTGAATGTGAAATCATGTGGAAAGTGTATAGGAAATGCCTACAGACATGAGTGAGCACAGAGCGAAGTGCTCCGACTGTGGTGAGCAGAGGAAATGGAGTGAACGGCAGGTTTACCTTCAAGTGTTAGGAACTCTATGGAGATGAGGTGAAGAACGGATGTTATTTTCAACACTGTCCATTAATACTGAAGACATCCAGACTGTCAAAGAACACGTATGGAATTATGTAGCAAACAAAAAAGTATTAAACAATCCTGAACATGTTTCATATGACACGTTTAGCTTTGATGACAACTTCAGACACGGATGGCGTTCTGTCATCAGATTCACCTGAAACTGTTTTTAATTGACAGGTGAGTTCATTTGTGCCATTTCTTGCCTTCTTAATGCACTTTAAAACTAGGTTTAAAAATGTCTTTTTTGACAAAGCATATACTGTAGCTTTGTCTAGGTCAGGAAAACCCTTAATCTTCCCTTAGTTCTATTGCATAGTCCTCGGCTGCTGGGGGACAGTGATGCACTGAGCTTTGCTTCCTACCTCTTTCTTTATCTCCTTTTTAACTCTTCCTATTCCCCTCTCTCTAAATCTCTTCCTTTCCTCTCACTCTCTCCCACCATCTCTCATCTTCTCTCTCTCCCTCTACTTCTCTCTCCAAATTCCTTTTCTCTCTCCATCTCTCACCTCTCTAGTCATCTCTCTTTCTCTGTCCACCTCTACCCCCCTTTTCTTATTTTCTATTTTGCAATACTGTGACACTAACTTGCATCTTCACTGTACTTTTGTGTTTCCTCTCTCTGCCCTAGGTCTCTAGGTCTCGAGGTCTCCTGATGTCCTTGCTTTGTGGTGGCTGATTGTGAATCGGTCCAGTGTCTGTGTTATTTGTTTTCCTATCACTCTTCTTTTCTTTTGTCTCTCCTCTGTCCACTAACCCCAACCGGTCGAGGCAGATGGCCGCCTACCTTGTGCTGCTGGTTCTGCTGGAGGTTTTTCTCTTCCGTTAAAGGAAGCTTTTCCTCCTCCGTCACCTTTGTCTTGCTCTCAGTGGTTCTGTTGGGTTTACTCTCTGTATAGTCATGAGGTCTTGGCCTTGAATTGTGAAGCACCTAGATATAATCGTCAATTATGATTGGCGCTATACAAATAAAATTGAATTGAATTGAACTTTAAACCATCAGCAGAGGTGGGTCGAGAAAACTGACATGGTACTCATGAAAAAATATTCTTACTTTATAATTATAATGAGTCAAAGTAGAAGTACTCCTAAAAAATAATTACTTCAGTAAGAGTCAAAAAGTATCTCATAGAAAACTCAACTAGTGTGTACGTAACTTCAAAAGGAGGAATTTACCGCTAGTCCAGTTTTAATTAGTTTTATTAATTTTTTTATGTACCTGATTGTTTTGTTGCTTATTTTGTTCATTTGTGCTTACTGTATTATTTCATGTGATTTTAAATTCATTTTTGTGAATTTGCTTGATTGTTTTGTTAATTTAATTTTCCTGCTTTGTTTTGTACATTTTTTGCCATGTTTATTTATTTAGTTCACTTTTGTTAATTTAACTTGGCATTTTGATTTTTCTTTTGCTTATTTTGTTTATTTTATTCTGCTTAAAAATATTCACACTCGCTGAAGTGTGCATCCAAATATACCTGAGCAGAAGTATACATTTCCCACCACAAATGTAGCTAAGAGTAAAAAGTATTTGCAATAAACAACTCTCAGTAACGCAATGCAAAAACTTGAGTACAATCAACCTCCGACCATCAGTTGCTTAGTTTCTGAAGGGTCGTTTTGACGTCAATCAGGTTGTCACTTCCTGGACACCATATTGGAGCCAAAATCAAGATATAACCATATTTGGATGAACAGTAGTGGGGCTTATGAAGCGTTCATGCCAGAGGACTCATGGGAAGTTAATATTAGCCGCTAGCTTACTGATGCGGTAAAACTTCACCACACAGTGTCAAACAAAGTCATATTACAGTATTGTTGGTGTAAACACTTACCCACAGCTGCAGTCGAGTGTATGTTATGTATAACTATGAACACACTGCCTGACACGCGTTCTCCGAACAAATGCAACCTGTTCTGCAGAGCGACTAATACACGTTTTTTTTCTTCTTCATTATGCATTTTTTGGCTCGTGCAACTAACATACAGGAGC
Organism: Pseudamia nigra; assembly: GCA_029823295.1. Classification (NCBI taxonomy): domain Eukaryota; kingdom Metazoa; phylum Chordata; class Actinopteri; order Kurtiformes; family Apogonidae; genus Pseudamia; species Pseudamia nigra. The sequence continues at coordinate 5,020 of JAQQAE010010998.1, read as the reverse complement.
AACATATCACCCGGAAAATACGGTACTATTTTCAGATAGAATCACATGTATCTCTCTGGGAAAAAAGCTTCTTGGAGCCGGATGATTGATTCCCCAGTGGCCAAGTGGTGGAATTACAACTTAAAGTTACTTCTGCATTGGCCTCACTGAACAGCCCCCCAGTCGTTGCCCCTTGGTACAAGGTCAACAGCCCTGATAGTGCCTCTACAACTACTGAGTGTTTCTTGCCATAGTATGGTAAGAAACACTCAGTTGAGTAACAAAAGCAAACAGTCCATCATCAAACACTATCTAAGGCTCTGTATTGGACACATGTTGAGAATATGAGACAGTTTGGACAAATATGTCCCAACCTCATCATAGCTAATCAAACAGGAATCCGCCCTGGAACGCACCATGGATCATCTCTAGATTTAATCGGACATGGCAGGATGGAGGCAAATGCGAGGTCTGAACAGGGCCTAAAGTCAACAGTGAGGAACAATTCCTTTTGAATAGAGTTTAAAAATGCCCTTGTTTTAACTTGGGTGACACGGCGGGTAGCACTCGTGCCTCACAGCTAGAAGGTCCTGGGTTCAAACCCAACACCAGGCAGCGGGGTCCTTCTGTGCGGAGTATGCATGTTCTCCCCATGTCTGCATGGGTTCTCTCCAGGTACTCCAGCTTCCTTCCACAACCAAAAACATGTACTAGGTGAATTGGCTACTCTAAATTGTCCAAAGTTGTGAATGTGAATGATTGTCTGTCTGTATAGTCACGAGGTCTCAGCCTCAAATTGTGAAGCACCTAGAGATGATTGGTGCTATACAAATACAACTGAATTGAAATAACCTGAAAATACAAGTGAAACATATTGAGTTAAGTATGAAATAGTTGTTTTTGAGCTGCAACTAATAATTATTTCCATTCATATTTGTCCTGTTTTTTTTATCTAAATATCTGAGAGATTTATCCATGAAATTTGGGGGAAACTAAAGCCTTTGTGATGAGAATCTGAAATTCAGTATGATTAGGATTATCTGGATTTTTTGGGGGGGGGGGTATGCATTTTAATTACACATAGAGACAAACAACCATTCACACTCACATTCATGCCTATGGACAATATGGAGTCACCAGTTCACCTAATCCCTAGTGCATGTTTTGGGTTGTGGGAGGAAGCCAGAGAACCCACGCAGACACGGGGAGAACATGCAAACTCCACACAGAAAGGCCCCACCACCCCACTGTGTCGCCATCTGGATTATTTTTTTAAATTGAATGTATTTCTCAAATATCTGCCAAATGGTGTATAAGTGTCCTTTAAATACTATTAAATCCAACACACATTAGCTTTGATAAAGATAAGATAAATATAACTTTATTGATCCCTTTTAATGACTTAAAATTAATTTCATTCAATCAAAGTAAGTTAAATGAACCAAGTCATGGAGGGAATATGTTTCTTTTCTTACATCTTTTGTCTTTTTGGGGTTTGTTACGGTACTTTCATGTTTTGCCTCCTTTGCATCCTTTGCCATGTTCAGTGTTGTTTCTGTGTTTCACATCATTTTGTCATTTTGCAAAAATCCATTGGAAGCCAAATCACCACCAATTATGTCACTACATCAACTTCCACTCAGGACCATATTAAAGAACCTAGTACGGGTTTATAACTGTGGCTACAATGATACGAACCTATCTTCTTCTTGGCAGGATCACTCACTTCTACATTGCACATGAAGTCACCTTTTTCATTATTACTGCTGTACAATATTAACATTGTGTGTATTAGACATTGTGAGTAAAACACTCAGGATCCTGTAGCTGCAGATTAAACATCAGATCTGGTCTAATTCTTATTACACCTCATGTACACTGATTTCCATCGCTGGCAGGTTTAGTTGGAGCAGATTAAGGTGGACAGGATGGGACTGGAACGCTTTGTTTTCATTCTTTTGTTCATGTTGTCGAGCTCTACCAGCGGTGGCACAGACACGCTGAGGCATGTGGGTAAAATCACCATCCAGCAGAGGATGCAGGGACCAGCGGATCATTATCACAACTGTTATGTACTTTACCATCGTCATAGTGGTTGAAAAATGAGAAATTTGACCTTTATCGTATGCAATGAGATGGAAAAATTTGAATTTGTGAGTGGAAATCAGATGTCAGGGACTGACTATGACCTGATATGAGTTGTTTGTAACAGGGATTCTGCAAGTTTCAGCGAGTTGAATTTAGACCTTTAAACACATTATGAAGGTGATTTAAGACCTGTTCAACATATGACTATAGTTGGTATCAGACTTTAACATTTAAAAGCCCATCTATACTACGCTCAGTCCACATACTCATGCAGAGTCGGCGTTCCCTCCGGTCTCAGCATTCATTACGTAACAAGTTTGGTACGTTTTCAAGGGGCTTATGGATCCGTCCTCAAAATAGAAAACAATGCAGTGCCACCGGAAATTGTGGGGGCAGTACAACTCATGTGGCAGAAAAATAGAAGAAGAACACAACGCAATATAAATGCCGAAAGATTAATAAAAATGGCTCAACTTTATGTACAAATATTTTCATTTGGATCATCTAAATGCTCAAATCATGAAAATTCAAGCATGGTGGAGTGATCAGAAAGGTGGAAATAAGCGGTAGAGACCAGTTTGTGAATGTCTCTAAATCTGGACATTTTAACCTGAAACTTTGTGGGAATTAGACTCACTTTCAGACCCAACCCCCAGTGGACACTGACAGTACTGCAGTTTATGACACAGCCATTCCCAGCCGATGCCCGACCCTACAGCTGAGTGATACGGGATAAAAGGTTCTCACAATAAACAGTTTTCTCTCAGTCTATATCAAGAATTATTCTGTCAAATCATTATTTCTTTCAGGGTTGAAGGCTGATGAAATAAACTAAAGAAACCAGAGGGATATTTGTGCTGTTAAAAAGAAGCAAGAAGATGAAAACATAATGAAAAGCATAAATAAAACCACATAAAACATGGGACAAAGCAAAACTATAAAAAAACACAATGAAACAAAACGGAATGAGAAGTGTCCACTAACTTTCACAACACTCAGTTTTGGATTGGTTGAATCTTGATAAGCAGCATATGACTACAACATTCTCTGTAGATAAAAGCAAAAACATAATTTATATTACATGACATAAAAATATCATTACACTATCATTTTATCACTCATGCCTAAAGTCTCTTCCTCTCACTTTTATAAAAACAGTCATTTTTGTCTTAACCCCCTGATGATAAATGGAAAAAAATGCTGTCGTATTTGTGGCAAACATTTCCTGAAAATCTCGTATATTAGTGTGTATCTGTAGACTTTATAATTCAACACATTGCACTTCTTTACCAGTTGATTTAAATCCATTATGATGCAAGGACAGGGTTAAAAAGCACAAAAACATGCATAAGGCTACCGCATGTCTCTGCTTCTGACAGACTCAAAATGATATCAGCCTTTATCTTCCTCCTCCTCCGAGCGATAATATATCATTGAGCTTCTTAAAGAGACGTTCCTCTTGAAAATGACTTGTACTTAATGTTGCTGTTAATATTGTATCAGCCTACTGTTCTGTGCAGAGTTCAAATACCAGCTCAGTGATGGCATGAGCAGGTCGGGGCATGTGGGACTCCACCAAAGCGTGACATCCACCACCAGAACCACTGAATCAGCAGCAGCACAGATCCACTGTATTCAGACCTTCTACCCGTCGGGTCTGATCACCTCAAACTCAGGCACGATCCGAGGAAAATGACAACAGAATCAGAAGTGGGTAATCCTGACATAAATGTGAAAATACAAGAGAAGATTTTACAGTGTTGTGATGTGGCTGATGTAGACGGTGCATAAGAAATGAATGTAATGGCCTCAAAGCATCTGGACACCATTGGTGGCTGGAATGTGGGTCATAAGCCCCGCCCACTCAGTGTAAACAAATAGAGGGTCTTTTCCAGTTGAACCCAATGAGCTTTATGTCGGAAATACGGCAGATAATCCGACGGGGCCGGTGGAGTCACACCTTCCTATCTTTTATTTATTCAATATCTTCATAATTTTACATGAGGTTCACTTGACTGCACTTGTGAGTAAGTGTTTACACTAACAACATTGTAATATGATTTTGTCAAACACTGCTTGGTAAAGTTTTGGCATGTTTTTAGGTTAGTGGTTAGTTTTCTAGCTGTAGTTTTCCCTCTGCTACGCTGGCACTGCCACGGTACGTCCAAATATGGTTGCATGCAACTGGAATTCGGCTTGATGTGCGGCGGTTCCCGACCCAGATTTGTCAGTCCTGACGACGTCCCGACAGAAATCGTGCTGATTCAACATGTTGAATTGCTAGGACTCAAGTCTCGGCAGTGTGCAGCGGTCACGACTCGACTAGGTGACTTTTATCGTTGCTGGACGTGTGTCACAACCGGTCACAATGCAATCACTGTTTACTGTCAACAGATGGCGCCAGTTCCCAGGCGTGAGTCATGCTGTCAATCTGCAGCTGTGTGCGAGGTTCTTCAAACATGACGGGGTTCTCTGTGCGGCCGGCTTAATATACAGTCTATGGCACAAACTGTCCTCAAAAAGTTGAGCCATTTCTGTTAACCTTTCAGGTTTATGTTGCACTCTTTTTCTTCTTCTATTCTTCCACATGAGCTGTACTGCGCAAGAGCAATTTCTGGTGGCACTGCACCGTTTTCTACTTTGAGGACAGATCCATAAGCCTCTTGAAAACGTACCAAACTTGTTACATAATGCACACTGAGACCGGAAGGAACGACCCCTCTGCATGAGTATGCGGACTCAGAGTAGAGTATAAATGGGCCTTTACAGTCATTGGCCAGGGACATAACTTTTCAAACTGGTTTGAATTCAGCATTATGTACCCATGATTCATTGCACCAACTGGTCTAATTCTCGGTCTTAAAGGGCCCATATCCATCCATCCATTTTCTACCCCTTAATCCTCGTGAGGGTCGGGGGGGGGGGGGGGGCTGGAGCCTATCCCAGCTGACTT